>CABHPR010128123.1:16931-29333 GCA_902168415.1 Peromyscus melanophrys
AGAAAGAAAGAAAGAAAGAAAGAAAGAAAGAAAGAAAGAAAGAAAGAAAGAAAGAAAGGAGAGGAAGAGAGTGAGATGAAGATGATAGATGATGCCTCTCAGGCTCAAACATTGATGCAATGCAATTGAAAAAGCTATAATTCAAGATGCAGATGGGGGACTTCATAATGATCTAGTACAAGAACCATGATAGTCAGGCATGATAATCTGCTTCTAAACTGCTTGATTTAGGAAAGACTTTTAAGATATAAAAGAACCACTCATGGCCTGACTTGTGAGGCTGTAGGACATGAGGGCAGAGGGGATCAATGTGAATGACATGGCAGCAGAGAAATTGAGTCATAGAATTACCCATCCCTCCTTGAGACAAAGACTGGATATACTGGGGAAATAAGAAGGGAATCAGTCCCTGGTGGACCAGCTCATAGGAACCACTGGGGGCATTTGGCTCTCAATAGGTGAGGTTCCCCATGAAGATTAGAACTGGACAATGGAGGAAGGGCAGACAAAGTGGAGAACAAGGCAAAAGATAGTGTTTCATAGCCAATTCACTGTGTTAGATAGAAAAGTGCTCACAGGAGAGTTAATAAAGGGGTTTATTCAACAAGAACCTTAGAACAGGGCATAAGATAGACAGTGTCTCATAGCCAGTTCACGGTGCTCACAGGAGAGTTAATGAAGGGGTTAGTTCAACTTAGAACTACTGGGTTCAGCAGCTTGCTGAGCTCTTACTGTGGCATCTCTTTGAGATTGGTGACACTCCAGTTGATCTTAATGACTTGGATTAAGACATATATTGGATCCAGCATGCAAATCAGATCCATAAAGTGGTAAAACAATCTTGTAAGAAGAGCAAATCAGAAAAACAGAATCATTTCATTCAACCTAAAGGTAAATGTGGTAATATTCGTGTTGAGCCAGAGCAGCTAGGAAAAAAAAATAGAAGAAAGCTAAATGCTGTGATGATGGGTATTTATAAGGCTTTTAATCTTGAGCAGCAGTCCATAACACTTAAGTGACAAAATAATGCTGATGAAAAAGATTAAACTTGACCAAGGGGTGGGCAATAATTCCCCCAGAGTGTATGATATGAACTATAATGTAATAGGATGGCTCACCCACCCCTAGGTTTGTTCAGCAGGAAGATGTGGCTGATAGCAAGACAAAAGCCAGAGGCTGGATGGGCAGGAATCTCTAAGAACTAGGGGGCTGGCTACCACAACAGATACAGCAAATAATCAGATGGCTTGTGGGAAATGTATGTGGATCATAGAACTATAAATAAGGTAGTGTCCCACATGCATTTCACTGTATCTAAGATTGCTCTTTTGATAAAACAGTTAATGAGTGATGAGATCTTTTTGTAACATATTAGACTTTACTAATGCTTCTTTTTTTTAAGCATTCCCTTAACTATTTAAAACTAACTAGCACTTACTTGGAATGTATGACAGTGAGACTTCTGTAATACTAACCTTGAGTGTGTTACAGATTTGTAAAAGTAACTGAAAGAACAGTAAAGACTACACTTTAGGAATTTAAATGTATACATAAGCAAGGGCATTCTGAGAACACATGTGTGATCCCATTGCCATGGGTAGGCTAGCTCTCTAGGAAATAGTGGCAATTAAGCCCTCACAAACTAGGAAAGCGATTACCACTGATGTTGGTTACATGCCAGAAGTCTATGGTAAATCAGTAATACTGAAGATGTCAAACACAAGTTGAAAGACATGGAGAAACCCAGCTGGGACTCAACTGGGAACTGTGTGCCCGCTGGCTGTCTTTTATAGTTCAAGGAAGCACCAAATAGACTTCTTGTGGATAACTGTCACCAATAGACCTTCTAAAATTTGAACCACACATTCTACAGAAACAACATGCCAGGCAATAGATGCACTAATGCCATAGTGGGATGTCTGTTATGGGTGCAACCACCTGATTTCCTGTGAATTATCTGCTCCATAGTAGGGAACTCACATCTGGTACTGTAACCCGGGACAAAAGTCCATAATTGGGGAAATGATAGTTCTTAGTGGGTAGATTGCTATTACTATTTTGTTATATGGTTGTGATATGCCTGTCAAATTGCCTTTTAAACATCTGTGTTTATTCCCATAAGCCACTGTGCTGTCTGCCTCAACTGGTCATAGAAGGAAACTTCTTTTTTACAGTGGAAGATATACTTCAAAGACTCAAAACTGGTCAAGTTCCTGTAAGTTACTGTTGTTGTGTCATAGGAGCCTAGTATTCTGCCTTTGGTGGGGGAAAATAATCAGACATCTATATCTTCTCAAAATTTGTGAAAGAGTGGCAGAAAAAAATGTAAGAACCCAAGGAAAGGGTAAAATTTGTATAGCAGTTTCCTCCAAACTAAACATTCAATTCTATTGCTCTCAAAGAATCAAAAAGTTCAGGGTTGAAAAATTTCAACCTGGAAGGAAGTTTATTAAGACTCAGGAAGTAAACGAAACAAGGTTTCAGAGTAAACAACTTATAAGTCTCAAGAAGTTCCTGAAACTTACAAGATTCACAACACACACATCCCATAAGGTTGTATAAGAAGTAATAACTCTAGGAGTGAGGATATTCTCTTATCTGTTGAGATGCCTGAAAATCACCCAGGGAGCTCCAAGGATGCAACTTTTTGAGGTATCACTCAGGTTGGAGTGAGCTTTTTGATGATACATATATCTTTGAGTTGTCCATGTTTTTATAAGTAATCTCTCACCCATATTACTGTAAACAACTTGAATAAACCCATTTGTTTGCCAAGTTAGACTCTGGCGGGAATGCTACTTTGGTCTGTCATTGGTTCTACACCTGGTGTGAACCAACATTTGTTCATTTCTCCACAGGAAAGGTCATACAACATTCACCCACATACTACACCAATCAAATTGCAACCATCAATGCCAATATTTTCTTGTAGCCTGAAGGCATATCCACAGTTATTTTTACTATATTGTTTGCTTAATAGCAACTTAAAGTGCAATCCCATTCTCAGAATAAGAGATGAATAGTGTCTAAGGGATATTTTGACAACCAGCAGGTTCTATAGTCTCTAAAATGGACTAAACAAGTTATGTAGAGCACTGTAGAGATAGCACTGTGGACAATTTTGTGATTATAGAGTTTTCTTTTCATGTTCCTTTCATAGGCTAAAACTAGGATTTGTTGCTTATACATAGGGTCTGCAAAAGCATGCTAGAACCAGGACTTGCTGAAACACTGACTGTTTTGGGGGGGAGAGCCATCTCAACCCCTGGCACCCTGGCATCCCTATACCCAAAGAGTCTGGAATGTTTGAAAGAAGTCTGGTAGGAGATACACCTCAATTCCCCTCCTCTGTCTCTTTCCCTAAACCCACCCCTTCAAAGCCTGCCAAACACAGCTCCTCCCCCAGAGAGGCTCAAGACCACTCCCACAGGGTATATAAGTGGAATTCCTGAAAACAGACACATGGTTCTTCTGGTCTCGCCCCGTCTTTTCTCTGTGGGGCAGGGGAATCGCCCGGGAGTGCTTTACCCATTAAACCTGGGCTTTTCCTCATTTGGTCTGATTCGGTTTGTTACGATGGCAGAGAGGCCTTCAAGACGCCTAAAACTTATCACTGACCATCTGCCAAGGTGCCCATAAGCTAGAACCCATCTTCCATAATGAGTTTGGAACTCTTTTTAAATGGATGGGATTTTATTCTAGTTGAAAGAATATGTTTCCTTATATTTTAGTTGGCATTGTTACTTTCACATTCATCAGACTTCCAAGGCTTCATTCCCTTCAGACCACAGACAGGGCTCTGACCTCCTGACTCTCACAATGATGAAGTGAATGACTAAGGCCCTTTGCTCATTGTCCTAATTATTCCTCCTATGAGCCCTTAAGTGACTTAACTTGATAAATCTACTGTCCTAGATTAAGAAGAAATAGGAAGACAACTCACATAAGACCTTGTTTCTTTTACTTGTTTGGGCTCAATTAACTTGAAACACACCAGATTCCTCTGCATTCCTGATTGCCTTGTTATATCCACTGATCTAAGTTTCCACTATCAGGGGAGACTCACCACCCCCAGCATCACTGCCTATGACTGGGTGCCCAAAGAACCTAACATAAGGTAAGAGACCTAAACCCCTCTAATCTGCAATTCAGTTTTGGCATTGATAATACTATTATAATCTCCATGGAAATAAATGTACTTTTCCCTTCGTTTTTATGGGATTATCTGGAAAAATAGGTAGAATGGATGGATGATTGGTCTTATGCAATATTAAATATTTATGAAGAGGAAAGATGAATGGGATAAGTGAGACTGTTTTAACTCCCAAGAGGAAGACCTTATCTCTTACACAAATTGTATTATATACATACACACACACATACATATGTGTGTGTATAATATATATATACATATATATGTATATATATACATATATATGTGTGTATATATGTATATATATGTGTGTGTGTATGTATGTATGTATGTATTTAGGAGAGAAATCCTAGGATAGAAAGCAACTTCCAAGAGCTTAATAAATACACTATTTCAAGGCAGTAACTTATTGGAGCAAACATAAATACTATTTTTTCTAACAGTTGATAAAAGTATGTATATGTGTCAGTTGAGTATATTGACAGGCACAGAAGACAGTTAATTCTGGTTTGTTTTTTTCCAAAAAAGGGTAACTGTTCAAGCACTTTTGAAACTAAGTATTGAAGAATGAGCAGGAGTCAGATGGACAAGCAGAGGAAGAGGGTTTAGAACAGAAGGAATAGAAAGTTCAAAGGCCATAAAAATGTAAGGCAGACTCTCTGAAGATACTACAGTGTCCATGGTTGGTATGCATGTCAAAGTGGTAAGGAGTGAAGGTAGAAAGAGTTTGGGAGAACATACTAAATATAAGACCTTATCTTAAAGAACTATGGAAGTCACTAAAGGATTTCAAATACAGTGTGTTTCAATCGAGTTTGTAGAAGGATAGGAATGATGTGTTTTTGGATTGTCAGGGAAAGATCTCAGTTAGGAGGACCAGTAATGTGGTTAAACATACAAGTTAAAAACCTACCAAGAAAACATTATCTATTATAGAGAGAAATAATGAAGAATCAATGAACGTGGGAAAGAGCAGGAAACAGACTCTAAAGATGGCTGGTAGTAAAGGTGCTCACGTGGCAATTTAATCTGAGTTATGAAAGAGAAAGTAAATTCTAGAATGACTCAGCCTTCTAGATTAAAACACAAAATCATTGGTGCTACCATTCATCTGTGACTAGAAATGCTAGCAGAAAGTGGTGTCAAGAAACAGTAACTGAAGAGGTCAAACCTGGGGAGTCTAAAGAGAAGGGAGAAACTAAATTATATATGTATCTAACTGAAACTTAACTACAATGACAAAACATGGCACTTATTGTAAAGATCACAATAAAAATTATATGTGATAATAAACAAATCCAGACAGCAGATAAGTTTAATCAGTTTAGTTCAACTAGTGCATGATTTTATATTAGAATAATCAGGAAAATGCAAGCTTCCCTACAGGCTAACTCTATGATTCAGTATGACCAAAGCTTTGAGGGATAAGTTCCTTGACTCTTTCTATTTCTGTACCCCATATAAGTTAAATTTTTATTAAAATGTATCATATCAGTAATATGTAACGTAAAAAAATAGAAAGTGAAGAATCAAATAAGTAAGCAAAATTACTGTAATTCCTGCAGAAAACATCTCTAGTTTGTTTTACCTATTTAGGAGACATTTGGGAACGCAAAAGAAACTAGATAAAGTTCATTTCCTGAAATACGTTAAATAAATGAGAACATAAAAGAAGACTCAACATTGGCATTAGAAGACTAACCAAATACAGCACATTGTAAGTTCTGAGTTAATCCACACCCAGTCTACCAAGGGAAAGAGCAAAGCTGAGGTAGATGCTCTTCATCTGACAACACTGTAAGGAAGATCTTGTATGTGCTCATTCACAAAGAGGCTCCTCTCACGCAATTCATCACTGACTGCAGAGCACTTAAGAGTTCCAAGACCACAAAAGAAATAGTTGGAAAGCCTCATGGTTCCATAAACCTGTTGTACTGCTCCCTTGGTTCATTTCCTAAGGTGTTGTTTTGTAAAAGGGAATAAATCTTTATTATTCACAAGCCATAATTAATTTTTATTGTAATTAACCATATAGTCTGTACAAACCTCCGGAATTAAGTAGACTGATGTCATCGTTTTTTATTTTATAGCAATTAAAAGTGTATAGCTTCATGATTCAGTAAGAAACCAAATGTCTTGGCCTAAACATAAGTGAGAAAAAAATATTGGCAAGAAGAATGACCACAGTGTTTCTTTCAGCAACCACGGGGAAGAGGATTGGAATTAGAGGCTAATTATCTAATACTTTAAATACATAGAATGTCTTGGCGCTTGTGAGAAATCAATCAGAACCATTAATTCATTAGAGACTTAACACACAGACTTCAAATCCTTTCACTTGCAATGCATATTCACAATGGGAGGGGGGATGGAACTCAGATGTTTGATTTCTCACTTTATAAACCCAATAAATAATGCCAGTGCTAACCCAAAGTGTGCAAAAACAATTAAGTGATATTACTCCAAAGCAGCCACCAGTAAAATATAAACTGTAGTATCCCCGAGTCACAGACATTAGCATAACTTAATTTACAACTCAAGAGTTAGATAACTCCAGGGACTAAATGAAATGACTGGTCCAGTTCACAAAGATAACAGTGATTCCAGCTAGATGTCAACAGGGAGGTATCACCAGAAACAGCCTAATCACCAGTGTCAAGAAAAATCACTCATTGTAAGCATTGCTAATTGTATTAGACACTTTCATGCAAATCTGCAGCTTAGTCTAAAATGCTTATATTCCATAATTGTCACCACATGCTGAAGGAATAAATCCACAAATTTTTCTGGTCATATTTTTTGGTCTATACAATAAAAAGGGCTAAGCCCATGTGTAATTAAATTAAAACTAATGACCACATGCACGTTAGCCCGAATGGCTAAAGTACGGGACAGAAAACAGCAAGAATGGTATAGATAAAGAAGAGCCAGGACTTGAAGATTATTGGTAGGAGTATGAGTTGGAAACAGCTTTGGGAAAATGAGGTGGCATCTGTTAGGAGTGAACAAATTAGACCCTAGGATCCACTCAATAGATCCGTAACCAAGAGAAGGTAGGATAAATGTCTGGCGAGTGGCATGCCCTGGCATGCTCAAAAGCAGAGTACTTACAGTCAATCAAACTGAAAGTTACCCGAATATACACCAACAGCAGAGACACAGACTGTGGTATACATCCATAAGATGGAATAATATATATTAATGAGAAGAACCGATTCATAACTACATGGAAGGTTGTAGACAAACCTCAGAAATAGAATTTGGACACAAAAGCCAGCCACTTAAAATGCATAGATTGGATGATTTCATTTACACAAAGAGAAAAACATAACAAATTAATCTGTTTTTTAAACCACAAAAAAACAAAATATAATAATAAAACTATGTGACCAGAAGGTTCTATGAAGGTAGATTTCTGATGTCTTGATCATGCAGTGTTTCTGAGTGCTGGTGCCCCAGGGATCTTTGGTTTGAATTAATGTTGTATGCAGGATGCCATGTGTACTTTTTTGTATATATAGAACACCTCAGTGGAAGTTTGAAATAAAAGAAAACTAATAATAATTCATAAAAGTACTTCTGGGGCTGGAGAGATAGCTCAGTAGTTAAGCAGTACTGGCTACTCTTCTAGAAGATCTGGGTTCCAGATTGGACTACTAGAAATAGTGGAGAGGGTGCCTGAACTGAACTGGCCTACCCTAGTAATCAGACCAATTAATACCCTAACTGTCATCACGGAGCTTTTCTCCAATGACTGATGGAAGCAGATGCAGAGATCCACAGTCAAACACCAGGCAGAGCTCCAGGAATCTAGTCAAAGAGAAAGAAGAGGGATTCATGAGCAAGTGTATCAGGATCATGATGGGGAAACCTGCAGAGATGACCAAACCAAACTAGTGGGAACTCATGAAAGTTGGATCAATAGCTGTGGAGCCTGCAGGGGACTGGACTAGGCCCTCTGCATGGCGAAACAATTGTGTAGCCTGATCTGTTTGGGAGGCCTGTTGATAAAAGATAAGTTAGATATAAAACCTTAAACTCACAAATATAAGATAGGATATCTTCTTTAATATTTTAACTATAATTCTTGCTCGATAATTGTTTTGTTATATATAATTTTACTATGTTAAAGTTAAAACCTTCCTTTTTTAAAAAAAAAAAAGGGGAAGTGCTGTGGATATCACTCTGTATCAATAAAGCACTGATTGGCCGGTAGCCAGACAGGAAGTATAGGCGGGACTAACAGAGAAGGGAGGAGAGGGAACAGGAAGGTAAAAAGGGGGAGACTGCCTGGAGCCGCGGCCAGAACAAGAAAGATGTAAAGTACTGGTAAGCCACGAGCCACGTGACAAAGTAGAGATTAATAAAAATGGGCTAAATATAAGAGTAAGAGCTAAACAATGATAGGCCTGAGCTAATGGCCAAGCAGTTTAAATAATGTAAGCGTCTGTGTGTTTATTTTGTAAATGGTTTCTGGGACTGGTGGGACTTGGGAGCTGGCGGGACTTGGGAGCTCGAGAAAAATTTTCCAACAACAGAGGCCCCCTGGTGGTAGGATCAGAATCCATCCCTGGTGCATGACTGGGCTTTTTGGAGCCCACTACCTATGATGGAACACCTCGTGCAGCCTTGAGGCAGGTGGAAGAGCTTGGACTTGCCTCTATTAGATGTGCCTCCCCATGTGGCCCCCATGTGTGTGGGGGGGTGTTGGGAGGGGGAGGCTAGGGGAGGGCAAGAGGAGGGAAGAGGGGGATCTTTGATTGGTGTGTAAAATGAATGAAAATTTTTTCTTAATAAAACAAAAAAAAGATCTGAGTTTGATTCCCAGCATCCTCATGGCTACTAACCACTGTCTATAACTCCAGTTCCAGGGACCTGACATTGTTTATGAACACTGCACACAAGGCAGTGCATAGATATATATGCAGGCAAAACACTCAATACATAATTTTGTTTAAAGCATGCTTTCCAACCAAGTATATCCAGTATATCCATTATCAATTTAGCTTCACTGAAATAAAATTTACTAGTTTCAATCAAGAAGCTGAGTTGTACATATAGCATTATAGGATATCCAAAAGAGGTAATATGAAAACAATATATTTCCACAGTAGTAAAATTTTCAATGATGCTAGACAACACACCATGTTCCCCATTTGGAAATATTAAGAAACTCCTAGAAATAATAGGTAATAAATATAAACACTGCTTTTTCAACTCCAGTTACCAAACATAATAAAATGTACCATTATTTTATCGCCAGTTAGAAAGGGAAACATTACCAACCAATATATGACATGCAAACCAAAAAGTAAATGGCATTTAAGGAGTGCTGTTAATTTTTAAAAAGCTGGCTCTCAGAATGTATGAGCAAGTATGTCGTAACAGACAGGACAGCACCACAGAAAGAGTAGTAGGAATACAGTACAGTGGGGAAAATTCATGTGTCATGAGAGACAAAAGGTGATCCTTGAAAGAACTTAAAAGCTGGAAGGCAAGGTCGTTCCTTGTTAAGCAAGCACTGATGGCAGAAAAGTGCAGAGGCAGCTGTGTGCCACTCCTGTGTGGAGGCAGAGGAGAAAGACTAATCAGAGTGGGAAGGAGTGTTAGGAAATACCTGGAGATACGTTTGGATGGCAAGGTGAGGAGAGGTCACAGCGAGGTCGGAATGCCGAGAAAAACGATTTGGATATGGTTCAGTTGGCTGGGAGGGTCAGATTTTAGAACAGGAGAGAAAGTGGAGCGTGAGGAAGCTTTGCATAGATAGGAAGAGTGGAAGAGAAAAGAATGATTGCTAAAATACAGGTGTGACGTGATACAGACCTGGGCTGGCGGGCTGACATTGGGAGAGTGTATTAAATAAAATTTTACAAAAATATATTCCTGGGATACATTCCAGATATACAACCAAATTTGATGGAATGAACATAAATTCCTAAAAAAAAAAAAATCACATGATTTTTTAGAATAAGATTGGAAATTTGAGCATAATTTTGATGTAGAGATAGAATGTGTTTTCAAGTGTGAGATGAATAACTATCCCCAGCCACTCCAAAGGATGTTCATTCTCACGTTCTCTTAAAATTCATTAAGATAATGCTTAGAAACATCTAACCAATGGTGCTCTTGAGTACTTATTTACTTAGTGTGCATGTTGGATCTAACCTTTATTTAGATGACGCAGCACTAGGAATTAGAGCATGTAGACAATTGTATTAATCTCCCAGTCTCTTCTGCTCTCATCTACCTCTATGCTTTTGCTTCTCAGGTCCTTAGACATAACAACCTTTCTACTAATATTAAACCATCTGGCAGAGTGGGCCAGCGAGAAAGCTTAACACACAGAGGTACTGCGCTTCAGGTGTGACCATCTGTGTTTGACCCACAGATCCCCAGGAGAGAAGCAACTCCTGAGAGATGTTCCCCGACCTCCACATGTGTGCGTGCACACCTACCTGCATGAATGCACATGTGTGCACACACACATATAAATTAAATTCCTGAATTAACTAGTTAAAAAATTTGGCAAAGTGTGCTGCCCAGAGGAATGAGTAAATCAGTATTCATTTTTGAGTTATGCAAATGATTATTCTGGGTATAATCACAAAGACATTTAGGCTTTTGTTATATTTTATAAGGAATGCTTTACATTGGTAACCCCTTACAGTGATTATAAAAAAGTAAAGACACTACTTTTAAAGTGATCTTGTTAACATATACCACGGAACCCATCCCCTGAGCTGTAATACAGGAAAAGCACAGTGCTGTTGATATAGCAACGGAGACTTTTGGAACCCAGTGTTCTTTGTAAATTTCACAGATTGTGAAGTGAAGACTGGCTATTTTCTTTCCTGTACTTGAAGTAAAGAAAATGAAAAGGGATCATACGTCTGGCATTGAGCACCAGCATGATCGACTCATCCAAAGCTGTACAGCCCACACCATTACAGACACATATATAAGTGTGTTTATCAGTTTTGTTTACAGAGCAGGAGGTACTAAGCTAAGCCCTGAAAGGGATAATTCAGGAACTATATATAGACACAGTCATCTACAGGAATGTCATATAGTGCAATTGTGCCCCTGGCTTCAGAAGGAGAAAAGGAGAAAATACGTGGAGAAATTGGTCTCTTAAAGAAATGATGAAATTTTTTTATCAGGGTTAACAATAAAAGACCTACTTTTTGCCTGTGTAGCATGATATCAGAAAGAAAATGGGGCAACATTACGTGGTTCTTTCCTTCAGTGATGTTGGTTGGTGTGGTTGTAAATGATAGTCAATAATTTTCAAATACTATTAATCATAGTATTTATAGCTGTCATCTCTATATGAGAAACCCATAGTCATTCCTACTCCAGTTGAGACATCTATCTTTTTTTCTATCTTCATTTTTAAAAATCATGTTTAGTTTTCCTATACTAAATTCCTAATTCCTTTTAAAATGTTTGCACTTCTTGAATTCCTTAAAATATCCCCAGTTCTCATGACAAATGAGACAAAACAGAAAATAAAAGCTTTTCAAGGATGTAATATTTCACATTAGTGTGACATTATTATTATTATTCAGTTACTCAACACTTTTAGATGATGGCTCTTCTGTCATTTATGATCACCCTATTTGACCAATTTGAACATAATAACTTATATTGTTCTCCCCTAATCAGTAATAGTCAATCTTTTGAAACACAAAAGGCCATTTAACAGACTATATTTTTCAGAATGATGAATATATGATAACATAAAGGACAGCCACTCTGACCACCACAAAGGTACCATGCCCTTTTTTGTTTGTTTGTCTATAAAAGTCTTCTGTAACATATTTTCTGCAAAATCCACTTAGAAATAAGTAATTGTATTTGATTGATTAGTTTGGAAATATGCTATAGATACTTTCAAATCAGTTGTATTTCATGAGAATGCACAAAGCTTAAAATTATCCATCTACAAATAACTAAACTCACTAAGAAAAATGTGGAAAACACCTGCTATTAAACATAGTTCAGCCAACAACACAGGAACGCTACCCTTGAGAGACGAAAAATGAGATCAAGCCATAAGGCAATGTCTAGTCTAGAAACCTAAGTGGAAGAGACAGAGGATTTGAGTCGGTGAACACTGAAACACCTACAATTTTAAGTGCAAAAATAGAGGAAGGTGCTAGGAAGCCAATGTATCCAGATATTTGTCCTGAAGGCCTCTTCCATATTTGCCTGAGTAACAATCTGTACACACATAGGCTATATCTTAC
>CABHPR010128124.1:0-30600 GCA_902168415.1 Peromyscus melanophrys
ACACACACACACACACACACACACACACACACACACACACACGCCAGATAGTAAATTTGTTCTAATTTTTCTTTCTCTAAGCATACTTTTTGTTTTGTTTTGTTTTGTTTTGTTTTGTTTTGTTTTGTTTTGTTTTGTTTTACCACAATAAGATTTTAATAGAAGAAACTTAGGGGGAAGTAGATGGGAACTTTTTCTGTTTTACTAATTTGAAACTGCCCCTACCAGGAAAAAACAAAACAAAACAAAACAAAACGTCTATGAAAGAAAAACACAGTAGAAAAAGAGAATTAAAACAAAATTATTTCCTAGGCAGCTAAGCATTTGACAGGTCCAGCAGCCGTCGGGAGACTCCCTATCATCCCGATGATTCTGATTGTCTGTGGACACCCCCACCCCACTGTTTGTCCTGGGAGAATAAGAGAAGGGACTTCGAAGATTGATGTCTTGTTTTTTAAAACATGAATTTTTTTTTTTCTAAGAGCCTCACTAGTTTTCATAGCCAAGATTATTCTGGGCAGGAGCCACCAGGCCTGACCCCACACAGGCTCTCACCCCCCGGGTGACCCCACACAGACACAGGCTCTCATCCCCCCGGGTGACCCCACACAGGCTCTCATCCCCCGGGTGACCTGTCCCTTCTGTTTAATGCCTCTCATTTAAAAGATCTCTCTTCCCTAACATGTTTAGTCCAGATGCATCTGCTCGAAGGAGCCAGGCTTCTCATCCAGCTCTGAGGTTTTGAACCCCTGTGCTGGCCCTGCTCAGGGGCGCTTGGAGGTCTGACCCATTAAGTACTGAACAGCAGTTGCAGGCAGTTGAAGTATAGAGCTAAAGAAATGTAAGATTCCAGAGCAAGACAGCAGCCATTATTTACCCACAAACACAGATAAGATTTGGAGAGTACAGCCTGGCACAGTGGCTTTCATTAATCTAGTTCTCAGGAGGCAGAGGCAGGTGCATCTCTGTGAGTTCCAGCCCAGTCTGGTGTACATAATGAGTACCAGGGCTACTAGGGAGACCCTGTCTCCAATGGGCGAAGATTTGGAGAGTACTGAGGAAAAAGTCAGGAGGAAAGTAAAGCTGCAGTTGACCCTTGTGACAAACTTTGCTTCAGTTGCTGGATAAACCGCAAACTGAAGATATGTCCGAGAGCAGTTGTGATGGTTACGTGCTAGACCGTCCGTGTGCTGGGGTGCTCAGGTAGGCCATGTCCAGGCCATGCTCGGAGTAGTAGCTGCTCCACGTCTGAGAACAGCACCGAGCGCCTTTCTGCCTGATTTGAGTTGATTGTCTCCGTGTATGACCACATGCATAGGGCTGTAAGATCTCCGGCTGACCTGGAAAACTCAAAACTGAACTCCAGCGGATAAGCTACCTGGGTTCTCTGCAGAGAAACACAGGTGAAGGCCACATCCCTGAGCAGTGGGAAGCCAAAGGAAGCCACTGTCCTGTTCAGTTAGCCTCTCACATTGTCTAGTTTTTAAGACATGTTAGAAGAAACGCAGCATGGCACATGGTCCTCCTCCCTTTTCTCAAGTAAAGAAAACTAAGCAGCTGGTTGTCCCCCTCCCCAACCCTCTCAGTCCCCTGTGCCTGTCTTGCCCTGTGCCTGTCTCGCCGTAGCATGCGGCCTCCTCCATTTCGTCGTCCTGAGCATGGGTCATGTCTAGCGAGACTGGAATGCTTTTCACTAACAGTTTCTGGTTGTGCTTTTATTATATGTCACGTTTCTACATATGGTTCTGTGACTTTTTTTTTTAACAGAATCCATTTTCTAATTTAAAAATAACATTATAATAAGAGAGTCTTCTTTTTACCAATTAGGTCAGAGTCCTAAAATTTTAAGACCCAAACCCCATGGTTTAGAGCGAACTGATTCACAAACCATAGCTGACTTTGCTGCAAGAAGAAAGGGTATGTACCTGTGTGGGGCACTGGGAGTCTATTGATTTTCATTCTTTTTTATCTTCAAAAGAAGGAAGGAAAAGGGAGAGGGGAGCTTTAGTACTCCTGCTATTGCGAATTGCTTTGCAGTGTGTTATTCTAAAGAGAGCACGTCTCATGAGCCTGTTTGTTCTGATGGCCAGCGGCCGTGGGGGAATATTTGATTACACGTCCACTGCAGTCAACCCCAACTCTGCATTATTCTCTTCACTTTCAAGGCAGCAGCAGGCTGTTTTGCTTTTGCTTATGGGCTGCTGTGAGCCCCGGTTGTCTCCTGTCTTTGTATATATGTGTGTTTTCTGTCCTGAAATAGAATAAAAAATCATTTCAGTGTTTGTACTAGGGCATGACTTAGAAATTGACAGCCGAACTCTTATTCACCTTTTTATGTAAAGTAAAAATCAATAAATAAAGGAAACTTGAAGAAAAATCACCATCATTCAGCCACTATGCTGCAAGTGTCTATTTTAAGACTATAGACGGGTAAAACTCTGAACTCAGATTCAGTAACTGTCTTTATTATGCTTGGGCTGTGAGCCCATGTGATCTGTAGCTTTGAAATGACAACTTTGTGCTCTCCTGGCATTTATAAGATGGTTAAGATTGCATATTTTTTAACAAAAAGTAAGAAAGCCTGGGGAAATTTTTGACGATTCTTTTGGTTTGGGATATAACAAAGTTCCGGGTCCTTCCAACACATCCTTCTCCGTGTGTTGCTATTCACTGATCTCCAGTGGTGGGCAGTGTGTCTTACGCAGTTGAGTAAATCCCCCCACCCCCAAGATTAAATTTGTAAAACAATGGATTGATGAGAATAGTGCCCAGCACCTTTAAAGGAATTCATGCTTCTACATTCTCATTTAATTTATATCTACAAAGTGTGTATTTACTACATTAAGAAAGAACGAATAGTACAACTTGGACCTTGAGCTCACGGTCATGCAACAGAAGTTTCAGCTTTTGTCACTGAGTGGTTGACTCTGTCACTGCAGGCCTTGTTCTCATGTGTCAGACAGTGCCTACCAAGTAGAAATTGTGACATTGAGAAGATCTTGTTTACTTTTCGAGGTTCTATGCACCCAGACCTTCTCTTCTCTTTCTTTCTAGCCAAGCCGGCACCTCTGGAAATAAAGCCTCTGCCAGAGTGGGAAGAGCTGCAAGCTCCGGTCAGATCTCCCATCACCAGGAGCTTCGCTCGCGAGTAAGTGTTTTGCTGGAAACACGGAGTTTGGATAGCAGGACAATTAAATAGTCTACTTTATGAAATAACTTTATAAAATGCCTATTCCAAGGGCAATAGGTCGAACAACAGCCTAGAGAAGCCCCCCTACCAAGGTTCCACAAAGTCAAAACTCTCGTGTGTTATAATAAAAATGTCCCATATGTAACTGTAAACTACTGAATATTCTAGAAAGGATACGTGTTATCACTTATTTTCATTCGGGAGTGATTTGACAACTGTTCCGAGCGTCTGTGATGATCGCTTCTTTTCCTTAGCTCCTCTAGATTTCCCATGTCCCCTCGACCTGATTCTGTGCACAGTACGACCTCGAGCAGCGACTCTCACGACAGTGAAGAGAACTACGTCCCCATGAACCCGAACCTGTCCAGTGAAGATCCGGTATGTGCAGTCCTGTTCATTTCTCCGTGCCTGAGCTGCCCTCTGAGACCAGGCCAGCTTCCGACGTTCTTGCCGTCCCCACACTTCTCCCCTCACAGCCTTCTTTCTATACTTGAGAAGCAGTCAGAGACTGTGTTTCAAGGGCCTTTGCTTTTTTAAGTCCCGTCATAGTCTAGTACCAGCCACGATCAAATCATTCTGTCCGTACAGTTGTAAATCATTGAAAATCATGAAGGGGCCGGGCGGTGGTGGCGCACGCCTTTAATCCCAGCACTCGGGAGGCAGAGGCAGGCAGATCTTTGTGAGTTCGAGGCTAGCCTGGGCTACAGAGTGAGTTCCAGGAAAGGCGCAAAGCTACACAGAGAAACCCTGTCTCCAAAAACCAAAAAAAAAAAAAAAAAAGAAGAAGAAGAAGTAAAACATGAAGGTTTGTGTTAGCTTTGCACTGCTGTAACCAGTTCCCAAGACAGCCAACTTCTAAAGAGAGAAGGTTTGCTTTACTTGGAATGTGAAGTGTCTGTGGTTGCTCAGTTTTGTTGCTCTGGGCCTGTGGTGACACATGGCTGCAGCAGAACTGCCTGCCTCATTACCTGTACGGAAGTGGGAAAGAGCCAAGATCTCACACCCTCTTCAGGCTGTGATCCCAGTGATGTAAGTAAAGACCCCACCTCTTGAAGACTCCACCATCTTAGTAGTGCCTTTGTGAGGATCAAGTCCTCCCACACATCACCCTAAGGGCATTTCACGTCCATACTCCAGGGGTTGACAGCCATTACAGCTCTAGTTCATTTCAAATATTCTCAGCTGTGTTACAGTGAAATCCTCCAGGCCCAGGTTACGACAGGATTCTGGAAGAATTGTCTTAGGCAGAAGATCTCTTTGGTGATCTTTCAGTTAGGCTAAAGGGAAACTAAAAGAAAAAAAATTACAATCAGAAGTCAAACTGAGGAAATAAAATTAAGAATTGTGTGTACCTTATGACATTAAGGCAGGAAAGTACTTTGATTTACCTTATATGTCCAAATAAACATGAGCTAATGAACTTTTAAAATATCCAGATAAGCAAAAAATGGCCCAAGCTGTGGCTGGAGAGATGACCCAGCAGCTAAGAACACTTGCTGCTCTTACAGAGCACCAGAGTTCAGTTCCCAGCACCCACTCCAGGTGGTTCTTAGCAGTAACTCTACCCGCAAGGGATCTAGTGCCCTCTGCTGGCCTCTACGAGTACCTGCACACATGTGCACATAGCCACATGCAAACACATACATGTAGAGTTTTTGTTTTTGTTTTTAAGGACCCAAGTAGAAATAGCTGTGTGCCAGATACAACTGAAAAGTCAACTGTGTCCTTTCCAGCTCCCCAAGCCACCAGCTGCCAGGACTCGGTGGCCCACATGGCCCTTCATTAGAAAAGAATGGGATTGTTAAGATTCCTCAGAATTCTTCACTGTTGGAACACCATGTGTTGATGGAATGCCATGGAAATTCACGGGATCTAACATGTTCTTGGATTTATAAAATCAGTGTAAAAAAAAATTAATAGTCTCCGAAAAATCAGGACAGATTCATACCACATCTGATTGTGTGTACCTTATGACATTAAGGCAGGAAAGTACTTTGATTTACCTTATATGTCCAAATAAACATGAGCTAATGAACTTTTAAAATATCCATATAAGCAAAAAATGGCCCAAGCCACATCCATCAAATGAACCCTTAATAACGCGTCCAAAAGTTAAATCATGGTCCAACACTCCTGCTGTAAATGCTGTTAGATAATAACAACATCAGTCAAGTCTGTATATTTCTTAAGAACTTTAGAAAAACCAGCACTATTGTTTTATTTTGTTACTTAATGTGCAAAATGCTTATAATGAGTCTCAGAATCTTAGAGTTTCTCTAAAAACTGTGTGGGGAAAATACTGGGTGAAAGGCTGGTGTAGAGAGAGACCGGCTCTTCTCCACTAAGACTGGAGCAAGAGCCAATCGACGTCCTTCCACAAGCTAAATTCCAGCCCTACTTTAAGATGAACAGGAAGGCCAGTTCTACTGTGAGTTAGACATAGTTCAGCGAGGAGCTGACAAATTCTCAGGGGAACGGCCAGCTGGAATTAACTGTGCAGGTACTAGGGATGGGTGTATCACTGGTATAGCTTTAAAATGCTGTAAAAACTACCCCAGCCAGGGAAAACGGAGCGTGAGTGTGTTCGCACCGGTCACCTTCAGACACAGAGTGTTACCTATGGTGATATTTTCTTTTGTACTAAAATGTTATTTATATGTTAATAAATAAAGTTGCCTGGGGGTCAGAGCTATTAGCAAGCCATAGGAAAGCAGGGCAGTGGTGGTGTACGCTTGTGATCACAGCACTTGGTAGACAGAGCTAGGTAAGTCTCTGTGTGTTCAGGGATACAGCCAGCATTCGATACACATGCCTTTAATCTCAATACCAACCATAGAACACCTGGAGGTCTATACAGACAGGCCGTGAGGAGGCGGTCATGTGGTTGGTTTTACAACCAATGAGAAGGCAGAACAGAGACTATATAAAGACTTTAACACAGGAAGTACCGGCTCCTTCGGAGAGGTAGGACCACTGCAGGAGGAAGGGTAAGGTTTTAGCTCTTAGCTCTGACTTCTTGGCTTTCTTCTTTGCATTGGTTCTGTGTTTCTTATTTATAAGACGGTTGGTTACATCTACAGTTACCCACACTCCAAGCTGAGAGTGCCATCCTTCAGAGGAAAAAAATTGTGGTTGTGCATTGCAGGGTTTTTGTTCTTTTCATAATTTAGGAAAAAGGGGGTGCCAGCCATTTTATTTGAGCATCCAAATGTTTCTGATTCTTGTGAGCTGCGCCATTGGTCTGAAAGCCCTTGCTAAAGTCTGTTTTATTTCTCCACCTCAAGCTTTTTTGTTCTTCTTGGTTTTGCTACCTGATTTTAGAGTCATTTTATCATGCAGTTCCTTTGAGAAAGAAATCAGGCGAAGAGAAAGTGGAGGAAGTTCACTATGAAGAGTGGAGTCACCATCCATAGCCTTTAGTTAACTTACTCGGAACTGTTTTTCTCTAAATAGCTTAAAATTAAATGTGGACATTTATTTTTAAATTTTCCATGCAATACATTTTAGTCATATTCTCCCCTCCTCCCACTCCTCCCAGACACTCTCCCCACTCTAAAAGCAAGATGTATGAGGGTCCCTCACTATAAAAATGTAATTGAGCTAGGTACATATACAAACCTTCCAAAACTGCCTTAGTCTTTACCAAGCACCCTCCATTTAAAAATACTGACATCCAGCCAGACATAGTGGCACACGCCTTTAATCCCAGCCCTCAGGAGGCAGAGGCAGATGGATTTCTGAATTCAAGGCCAACCTGGTCTACAGAATGAGTTCCAGGCCAGCCTGGTCTACACAGAGAAACCCTGTCTCAAAAAACCAAAACAAACAAACAAAAAAGAACGTTTGCTTGAGGTTTTGCATCCACCTGTGTCTTGATGTCTAAGTCTTTTTTATTATTGCTCTTCAGAATTTCGTGGGGGCGGGAGAGAGAGGGGATTGCCTGCAGGTAAGGGGTTATTTACTTGAGCAAGGGATACGTATCAGTGGCTAGCTACTCCACTGAGAAATATGACTGCCTCCTATAGTTATCAGCTGACTGGCTCTCCTCAGGCCAAGTCTTGGTTTAACTAAATTTAAATTCAAGCCCAGGAACTGAAGAGCAGTCTCGGACAGCATAGTGACTCTTCCCCACCCCCCTCCACGCCACCCCCAAGAAGGAGGGCGGGGGAAGAGTGTGGCTCCTGAATGTCTGCCCACTGTTTGCTCTTCTGTGCTTTCAGAATCTCTTCGGCAGTAACAGCCTTGATGGAGGGAGCAGCCCTATGATCAAGCCCAAAGGAGATAAACAGGTCGAGTACCTCGATCTAGACCTAGATTCTGGGAAATCCACCCCACCACGGAAGGTGAGTGAGACGTGCTCTGTAGATGGTTCAAGCACATGTGGAAAGACCGTCTTCTTTGGGGAAGTCTTAGGAGCCGATTTAAATTTAGTGGCTGTTATTTCCTAAGTCACACGCAACAGAATTATGAAGATGCTAGATTTGTAGAGGTGTGGAAGTTGTACACTTTCTACTCATTGCGGATAGTGTAGAAACGATTAGTTAACAAATAACAAAGTTTGTCCATGCTTTAACTCTCTTTTGAGTGAAGAAAATATGGCTTAGCTGAGCGTGGTGGCCACACCGTTAATCCCAACATTCAAGAGGCAGAAGCAGGAAGATTTCTGAGTTTGAGGCCAGCCTGGTGTACATAGTGAATTCCAGAATAGCTAGGGCTACATAGAGAGGCCCTTTGTAAAAAAGAAAGAAAAAGAAAATATGGCTCAAATCATGTGCTGTTTTTCCTTAAATTTTAATTTCCATCAAACCTACCAATTAGACAGTTTAATTATAATTCTTTTTTTTTTTAAACGTTTAATCTATGTGTGGGTATATGCACATGAGTGCAGGATCCCTCAAAGGCCAGAAGAGGGCATTGCTCCCAGGAGCTGGAGTGACGTGTGGTTGGGAGCCACCACCGGGCATGAGTGCTAGGACCAAATTCCGATCCTCTGCAAGAGCAGCGTACTCTCTAAACCCCAGCCCTCTTCGGCTCCCGGGACGCCACACTTACTGCATTATTTGTCGTGTTTTCTTACATTTTCCTACATGTCACTCCTTTTTCATCATTCCCTCTCAGAGCTCAGATTCTCTGCTAAAGCCTGTAAAAGTCCCTGAAGTGGAAGTCTGTTGGGGGTAAATTCTTTCAGGTTGTGTGTCTTTATTTTAGAAATAGATTTTATTGAGATCACACTCCTTTTTTCCCCCTTGCGACATAATTAGATAATTTTCAGTATAATAAATTCGAATATTTAAAATTAAGTTTGAAAAAAATTGAGAAATTTGCTTATATAAGATGTCATTATAGCCAGGCGGTGGTGGCGCACGCCTTTAATGCCAACACTCAGGAGGCAGAGCCAGGCGGATCTGTGTGAGTTCGAGGCCAGCCTGGTCTACAGAGTGAGTTCCAGGACAGGCTCCAAAACTACACAGAGAAACTCTGTCTCGGGAAAAAAAAAAAAAAAAAAAGAAAAGTAAAGAAGAAAGATGTCATTATTTGTGCCAGAGAAAAGCTCAGTGCAGTCATGTTTACGTGACACTGTCTCCTAACCTAATGAGAAAGGCTCCGTTTACTGTGTTGGAAAGGGCACTGTCCCATACAGGCAGGGAGCTGAGCTGTGAGACAGTTCTTCACTGAGCCTCTTTCCCACATAGGGACCCTCCTGCTCTGTCAACTGCCTTCCTCTGTGGAAGGCGCCCTTTGTACATGCTGTCTGTTGTCTGGCTGCTTCTCAGCTCTTTCCTGTCTGAATTTGCAATTTCATAAGAGTGTGTGTAAACATAAACTTCTTTTCACTAATCCCGCTCGGTGGAAGTTGTGCTACCCTGCCCCACCGCCATTTGTAACTTTTTTCTCAATTCTCAGAAGCCGGTCACTGTGGCTTTCCATCCTGCTTCCCTGCTCATGTCCTTCATTGCCTGCCAATTAAGACAGTACACCTGGTTCCACATCTTTGTATCTTTCTGTCCTATGGTTTCTCTGTCCAATTTTAGATAACTTTTAGCTCTATCAACAATTTTACTAATTTTTAGTTCTTTTTCGTTGAGAGTTTTTGGGGGTTTTTGTTTGTTTGTTTCTTTGTTGTTTTTTTTTCAATTATTGTATATTTTTCTCTGAAATGAAATTCTGTTGGGTTCATTTTAACTGATGTTAATTTCTTTGTATTACTTGTATGTTTAATGCCTTTTCTTATTTACCCATTAACACTCTGCAGACACTTTATAGTCTGATACAATAATTTCAGTATTTGAAGTCCTCAGAGGCCGGAATTTGTGTTTAGTGTTTCCGCTAGCCTACACTTTTTATGACTTGCCTCCTAGTGTGTTTATGCGTTTTTTTATTGCAAATTCAGGGTTGAACTTTGAGGACCTGAATTTCCTGCACAGAGCATCTCTAGTTCCCTTGCCTGAAGCCAGTTGAGATCACTACTCTAGGACCACATCAGCTTCCTTAGAAGCTCCACTTAATCAGGAGCACCCACCCTGATCCTCAGCGTCACCTCCTTTCCTACCACCCCCCACCCCCACCTCCAGCATCACCTCCTTCCCCACCCCCCACTCCCAGCATCACCTCCTTCCCCATCCCCCACTCCTAGCATCACTCCTTCCCCACTCCCCTCCCCCCCCACCTCCCCCCATTGCACTATCCATCCACATTCATGGCAGAGGCCTTTGCGGTACAGAGGCTTGCCCCGCCCCACCGTTCCCCTCAAATCTTAGCTGTTTCCCTGCTGTCTAGTGAGCCCCACGGAGCATTACCACCCGTGTTTGTTTTCAGTTACCTTGTGTCTAGTTGCACATTAGGGGCAGAGGGGATCACCTTTTGTAGTTTTGTTTTCCTTTGAATATTACTTTCTTAGGGCTGAGAGTAAGCAGTTGGTTGGTACTGGTGCTGATCCAGGCCTGAAAGGGTCCACCTAAGCTACAGAGAGACTCTGGTCTCTGCGTTTTAGATGAACCCGGTTTTCTATGACTTTCATCTGTGATGGCAGTAGTAGTTTGAATGGTTCTATGTAATTTTAAAATTAAGAGAAATCAATGTCAAGTTAGGGAGAAGACAGATATTACAGTTAAACTGAGGCAGTGTCTTTTTTATTTTTTTAATGTAATTTCAGGACTGCACGTAGCTGTCTTTGTTTCTTTGTTTTTGAGGCCGGGTTTCACTCTGTAGCCCCGGCTGATCTGGAACTCTCTACATAGACCAGGTTGACCATGAACTCATAGAGATCCACCTACCTATCTATGCCTCCCAGGTGCTGGGATGAACAGTGTGCACTACCATGCCCAGCATATTATTTATTTTTAAATCTTAAGTTCCACTCAGAACCGCTCTCACAGACGGCACTTTGGGGGGATTTCTTTGTTTTTTAGCAAAAGAGCAGTGGGTCTGGCAGCGTGGCTGACGAGAGGGTGGACTACGTGGTGGTGGACCAGCAGAAGACTCTAGCCCTCAAGAGCACCCGGGAAGCGTGGACAGACGGGAGGCAGTCCACAGAGTCTGAAACTCCCACCAAGAGTGTGAAGTGAAGATAACCATTGCCACTGCCGAACAAAGGAGAATTGAGGAAAAGATGGATGCCAAGGGAAGCTGCCGATGCTTGACTCTCTCAGGAGAGCCTGGAGCAAGCAGGGACAGAGAAAAGGACCTCTCAGACATATTCAAGCAAATTAGATTGTAAATGGTGCTGTGTGGTGTTGAATTTGTAACATGTAAATAATGTGGGGAAATAGTGTTTTAGTTCACAGAGAAACATCTGTTCCTAGTTAACACACCTGTAGTATTACTCTATTGATGCACTTTTTCATTTCAAACATTGGTTTGGGTCTTCCCGATGTACCTTAACAGAATTCCCTTGGGAGTTTTTTGTTTTTTGGTTTTGTTTTTTTGTTTTTTTTTTTGTTTGGTTGTTTGTTTTTGTCTCCTCACACTACTCTACATAACAATACTAAGTTAAATGAGCTACTTTTAGTTCTGGAAATTCCAGCTGGAGCTACAGGCTAACACCATTAAAACGAGAAGTCTGTTCACAAATGGGCTTTTCCCTTGAAGGTAGTAACTGGTAGCTTCAAAAGACTTCTCCTTCGTTTTTTTCCAAAATACTGGGGATAATGTATATACTGGTGTCAAGACCTAGTTCTTTGGCTCGTGTATACTTAGGTTTTAATAGCAGAACTTTGTTATTTTTTGTTAATTACAGTGTTTTGGGTTCATTGCGTGAAGGTTCTGCTGGGTGGGATCTTGCACCTTTGAAGACTGACTCTAGTTACCCTCTTAAGCCCCCACATGGTCCGCAGCGTGGATTGACGAGATGCTCTTACACTTGTTCACACGTGTTAAACATTACTTGCAGAAGGTAGATGCTATGACTAATAAGGTACGTACAGGGCACTGACGTGCTAATGCGCTGATCAGGTTTAGACAGAGCTTCAGTTAAGTCTTTATTAATCCTAGTGTTGGTTTAGAATTAATGAAACAGCTGACACTGTCAGTTACAGCAACATACTGTGATTCTGAATTAAGTAGACAGTAAGTCAAGGTTATTACTCTTAAGAATGAAATTCTCTCGTTGACACCGTAGTGCCCTTTCTATAATTTTTTTTACTTAATACTCTTCTTGGCCTTATATTTAAATCCCTATGCAATTAATGTTTTATATCTGCATTTAAAAAAAGAAATGTCATTTTAATTGATTCTTGTGTGTAGCACCTATTGCTTTTTTGAGTAAATGAATTAAGAATTTTGTACTGTGATTTGTATTCACTGCCCCAATTCTCAAACCATTGAAGCCTTGCTGTGCTGTGAAACCCCATAGTCGTGAACACCCCCCAGCCAGACCTCTGAATCCAGCAGAGGAACGGTGCGAGTCTGTCACCTGGAGAATGACATTGTCTGCTGTGGATGTTCAGACCATGAATTGGTGTCATGTAATTGCACTTGTCTGTCTTGGCTTTGCCGTATGACTTGGAAAGCAGCTAGCATTGTCCATTGTCTGCCCAAGTTACATACAATCTCTATGCATTGAACTGAGACTCACTAATGGCTTGGGGAGGGGACACAGAGAACAGAATGTCCACAGCTGAGGCTTGTCTCCCTCCGTTCAGACCTCTTAACTGTTGCCTGAGCTCACAATGTGCCCTGATTTCTGGCCCTCTGGCCACAGTACTGTGCCTAATCTGTGTACTATGCTTTTTTTCTCAGGCCACAAGCTAAGTGTTCATAACTAGATGAATTGTAGACTAGTAACATTGGATGCTTTTAAATGTTCGCTTCTTTTTAAACAAAAACTAAAACCCAGAACTGAATTTTGAGGTGGATTTTTAAATAAAAAAAATTGTTTGAGTTTGGTGTGTGAGCTGTTTTATAATTTTCTGTGAACAAGTAACAAATATCAAGAAATGGCATACCAGGGCTGGAGAGATGACTCAGTGGTCATCTGAGCACTAGCTGCTCCTACAGAGGACTCGGGTTCAATTTGAGCATCTACAGAGCAACTCACAGCCATCTATCATTCCAGTTCAGGGAATCCGACTCCCTCTTCTGACCTCCAGACACTGCACACATGTGCACAGACATATATGTAGGCAAAGTACCCATACACAGTTTTTAAAGTACATTTTTAAAATGTTGTTGTTAAGTACATAGTCTCTGAATATGTACATGAATGAATATGAACATGGCAGGTAGAGGGCCGGAGAGATGGCTCAGAGGTTAGAGCTCTTGTTGCTCTTGTGGAGGACCAGGGTTTGATTCCAAGTACCTCCATAGTGGTCACAACCATCCATGACTCACATTCTAGAGGACCCCGCTCCCATTTCTGACTTCCTTTAGCACCAGGCAAGAAAAGAAACACATGGCGTATTCTACTCCTGGGTGTCTGAATATAAAATGAAACACATTACTGGTAGCCCAGAGAGGCTCACAACCTTGATTTTTTTTTCTTTTTTTTATTATTAAGAAATTATCTGTTCATTATACACACCAACCACAGGTGCCCCTCTCCCTCCTCTCGCCCCCAGCCTTCCCTCCCAACTCCCCCCATTCCCACCTCCAAGGCAAGGACTCCCATGGGGCATCAGCAGAGCCTGGTACATTCAGTTGAGGCAGGTCTAAGCCCCTCCCCCTGAACCAAGGCTGTGCAAGGTATCCCACCATAGGCACTGGGCTCCAAAAAGCCCACTCATGCAGCAGGGACAGATCCTGTTCCCACTGCCAGGGGCCCCTTAGGCAGGTCAAGCTAAACAACTCTTTGCCTATGCAGAGGGCCTAGTCCAGTCCCATGGAGGCTCCACAGCTATTGGTCCACAGTACAACCTTGAATTTTTGCATGTTCTGTAACAAAACTACCAAATGAAAGCCAAAATCACTGAGCTGCACCTAAACTCTCAAACCATGAAACACAGGTGTAAAAGATAGGAGAGGGTGTTGTGTGGAAGATAAATGTATTTTCAAAGTTCAAACACAGTGATACATGATTAAACCAGAAGTACAAACCTTTAAGGCCACATATTAGGAACCTGGTGAGTACTTGCCTAGTATGTGAAAACCCCTGGGTTCAGTCCCCAGCTCTGCATAAATGGGGCAATTGGGCATAGCAGCACAAATGTAATCTCAACATCAAAAGTTCAAAGCTAGCCTAGACTACATTGAGACCTTGTCTCAAAACCATTTTTCCTGGGGCATGGAGAGATGGCTCAGCAGTTAAGAACACTGGTTATTTTTCCAGAGGATCAGGGTTCAATTCCCAGCACCTACATGTCAGCCCAGAGCCATCTGTAACTCCAGTCCTGGGAGATCCAACAGCCTCTTTGACCTCTGAGGGTACTGCACACACGTAGTACTCAGACACGTACGTAGTACGCAGGCGAAACACCCATACATATAAAAATAGTTAAAATCTTCCAGCCGGGTGGTGGTGGCGCACACCTCTAATCCCAGCACTTGGGAGGCAGAGGCAGGTGGATCTCTGTGAGTGTAAGTCCAGCCTGGTCTACAGAGCGAGTTCCAGGACAGGCTCCAAAGCTACACAGAGAAACCGTGTCTCCAAAAAAACCAAAGAAAGAAAATAGAAAAAAAAAAATCCTATCAGTAGGTTTCAAAGCAGTTATGAATATTTTTGTTTACTCTCTCCATAGCTTTTCAGAAAGTACTGCTTTTGTAGCTCTACAACACTAATTTACAGGAATATTATTACACTAAATTATGTAAGAATTGAAGGCTGGGAATATATCTTAGTGGCAGACCATGAACTTCACAACCTGGTCGCATCCTCAGCTTTAAAACACAGAAAGAGCCGGGCGTTGGTGGCGCACGTCTTTAATCCCAGCACTTGGGAGGCAGAGCCAGGTTGATCTCTGTGAGTTCGTGGCCAGCCTGAGCTACAGAGTGAGATCCAGGAAAGGCACAAAGCTACACAGAGAAACCCTGTCTCAAAAAAAACCAAAAAAACAAAAACAAAACAAAACAAAAACCACAGAAAGAATTGTGTTAGGGAGGCCCCTTGCTATAAAAAGAGGAGACATATTAAACATTGTAGTAATAGTTTAAATTATGAGACAGTCACCCGTGGAGCAGACTTTTCCAAGCCCCTTTTCAGCACCAGGCTCCTTAAAATATTTGTTACTCAAATATATAGAGCCAGAAAAATTCTTATTGTTTTTCCACTGTTGTGTTTAAATTTTTTCTGAAGAACACAAATGTGTTTAAATTGTTGATAAAGACCTGAAGAACTAGTTTGTTTCTAAGCTTAGAATTTTTTGTGCGTGCCATTAAGAAAACATTTGTTTCTACAAATATAATTGCGAACATAAGTTAAAACACTTGACATAGAAGTTAAAAATCTTGACATAGAAATGGTAACATTTGTCTGCAGTCTCAGCTCTAGAAGGTGGCGGCAGAAGGCTCGGTAGTTCAAGGTTATAAAGAACCAAGCATGGGGCTGGAGAATTGGCCCAGTGGTTAAGAGCACCTGTTCTTACAGAGGACCTGCTTTCAGATCCCAGCACCCACATGGTGGCTCACAGTCACCTTTGATTCCAGTTCCAGGGGAATCTATGCCTTCTGACCTCTACAGGGATCAGGCACACACATAACAAACAGACATACATGTAGGCAAAACAAATACATAAATAAATCTTTAAAACAACAACAACAACAAAAGTCCCTCACAAATTTCTTAAGAATCTTTAGATGTAGCTAAAGTTACATTGCAAAGTTGACTCAAAGTTAAGTGATAATAAGAGAATTATTTTTCTCTTATAGTTGAAGTTGTCTTGCTTTTCTCCCTTATTTTACAAAGCTGTAAGATCTTAGAAAGTTTTGGCTGTCAAAGCATAGTTCTAGCCAGGCAGTGGTAGCACACGCCTTAAATCTCAGCACTCGGGAGGCAGAGGCAGGCGGATCTCTGAGTTCGAGGCCAGCCTAGACTACAGAGTGAGTTCCAGGAAACACAGAGAAACCCTGTCTCGAAAAACAACAACAACAAAAAGCATAGTTCTGCTTTCAAAAACTGAAATTCAAATGGAAATGAAGCTGTATAACCCACAGAAGTCATCATTCACAAAGCTACAAAAAAATATTTTTCTTTTGCATTCTATATATTTCTACTGTGAGTAGAATTTAAAGAATTCTATAAAGGTATCATGAGTGAGTCTCTGTGTATATACACACATGTATATGCACATATACACACATACACATATATTCATAAATATATGTGTGTATAGCATTGTGTTCAACCATGGAATAATTTTATATAGAAATAGTGCTATACTTGTACATCAAAGTCATAATTTTTTCTGAATTATTTATGTTATATTTTTGTTTCTGTTTTTCTTTTTTCTTTTTTTTTTTTTTTTTTTTGGTTTTTCAAGATGGGGTTTCTCTGTGTAGTTTGGGTGCCTGTCCTGTATTTCATTCTGTAGACCAGGCTGGCCTCGAACTCACAAACTCACAGAGATCTGCCTGCCTCCTGAGTGCTGGGATTAAAGGTGTACGCCACTGCAGCCAGCTATCCATGGTGTTTAAACAGAGTACCAGTGTTTGCTTTTCTTTTTTGTTTTGTTTTGGGGGACTATGTAGCCCAGGCTAGCCTCTAACACATGTTCCTCCTGTCCTAGCCCCCTGAGTGCTGGGATGGCAAATGAGCACCACTGCCCTCGCTTGTTTTGATTCTCCCTCGCTTGTTTTGATTCTCTTCTAGTGGGAAGTTGGCCACTTCCCCTTTAGTTAGTACTCAGTTATTTCTAGTTTTTAAAAATATTTTGCAAAATACTAAGTACTTTATGCATATACACTATGTTATAAACAGTGATCATGATTCTGTTTATCTAATCCATTCTGATCAAACACATTAATATTTTGAATAGCTGTGGAATCTTTGGCACTGCAGAAACATTGAGCTGGCTGTTCCTTCTCTGTCTCTTAGAGCAGTGGTTCTCAACTGGTGAATGACAACCCCTTTGGGGGTCAAACATCCTCTCACAGGGGTCGCCTAAGACCATCAGAAAACACAGATGTTTATATTATAATTCATAACAATAGCAAAATTACAATTGTGAAGTAGCAATGAAAATCATTGTTTGGTTGGGGCTCAGCACATGAGGACCTGTATTAAAAGGTCACAGTGTGAGGAAGGTGGAGAACCACTGGCTTGGAGTCAGTCTGGTTGGCTTTGTCCTCCACTCACTAGGGTCATAATCAGGTCCTCAAAAGGAGCAGTGCATCAGCCAAGTCAGCAGAGCACATAGAGCAAGAAAGAGACAGCCCAGGGTGACGTCTGGCGTTCTCTCTAAGTTTATAATACTTTAAAGGCTAATGAAAGGCCAGTGGTAGGATGGTTACCTAACTCGGTTTGTATGAGATGCCTCCCACAGGTTCATATGATTTGGACTTAGTTACTAGTGAGTAGAACTGTTTGGGAAGGATTAGGAGATGTGACCTAGTTGGAGGAGGCGTGACTTTGTTGGAGGAAGTGTATCCCTGTGTGTGGGCTTTGAGGTAAACTTCTCAGGTACTGCTCCAGTGCCGTGCCTGTCTGCCTCCTGCCATGATGATGAACTAACCCTCTGAAACTATAAGCAAGCCCCTAGTTAAGTGGTTTCCTTTATAACAGTTGCTTTGGTCAACTGTGTGTCATGGTGTCCTTCACAGCAATAAAACAGTAACTAAGACACTTAATAGGTACATGAGCCTAAATTCAACCCCCAGTACTACACAGCCAACTAACAAAACAGAAACTAAGCTCCGAAGTGACAAGCCATGGTGTAGATGGACACTGTAGACACCATGACTTGACATGATGGAAACCCATTGCCATCTGATGACAATCATTGCTTATGGCCTCTCTGCACCTGCTTATAGATTACTACAACTTCAGATATGTAATTCATCTTCTCTAGACTTTCTTTAGGTTCAATATCATCTGTTACAGATTTCAACAAACTACTTAGTCAAAGGATTAACATACTTCCTTCACTTGAAAAGGACAGTTTTGTGAGCTTTGGTGACCTAAACTGATGGCTGATGGTCTTCCTGAATTACAATCTCAAGATCACAAGTACTAATTTATTTCCCTCAGTATCTCAATTTCTGTGTGTATGTGTCTCTGTGGTACACACACACACACACACACACACACACACACACACACACACCTGTATTTGCAGCTGTCGCTGTCCTTCATGATTCATTTTAAACATTCAATGTTAATAATTCTAAATTTCCAGTAATAGGTCCCCCCACACTGAGAACTTTTGGAGTCCAGGACAAACACTGAACCCTTACATGGGTGACAAGCAGTAATTTCAAAATTTATCAGAAATGTATTAGTCCTTGCTTCAATGTTTTTTATTTTGTTTTGTTTTTCTCTTAGAATTAGTCTTGGTGAATTTCTGAAACTGTTCACTGACAGTGACCTGTGTTTCCACTTCTGCTGGCCATAGCTTTTGTCTTCCAGGAATCACTGGATGATGTCTCCTGTGATCTAAAACAGCATTCTAAGAATACAGGTGATTGGCCTGTTACCAAGTAGAGCATAGCTTCCTGCTGAGTATGGGATTCCACTGTTAAATTTATAATTATGTATGTGTGTGTGTATGTGTGTATTTAATGTGTGTGTACATATGCACAACACTCATGTGGAGGTCAGAGGGCAACCTCAGGACTTGCTTCTCTTCTACCATCTTGTGGGATCCAGAGATCAAACTGAATCCTCCGGCCTCCCTACCATCTAATAATGTCTCCATGACCTTCCAAAACAGCATTACATCTGGACCCCCGTGTTCCAACACACGAGCCCGTGGGGACATTTCACATTGCTCCACAGCAAGCTGTCCCTAAATGCAGTCAGGTCCTGAGACTCTGGCGGTTTGTTCTTCAATGTGAATGGAGTCAGGAGTGGGGGACACAGTTGCAGTCCCTAACAGAGAGATGGCTGTGGTGGTTTCAGTGGGTATGGCCCCATAGGCTCCTGTGTGAATGTTTGGTCCATAGGGAGTGGCATTATTAGGAGGTGTGGCCCTGTTGGAGGAAGTGTGTCACTGTGGAGGCAGGCTTTGAGGTCTTATAAGCTCAAGTCTGGCCAGTATGGCACAGTCTCCTTCTGCTGCCTGTGGATAAAGATGTAGGACACTCAGCTCCTTCTCCAGCACCATGTCTGCCTGCATGCCACTACATGTTGCCATGATGATAATGGACTAAACCTCTGAACTGTAAGCCAGCCCCAATTAAATGTTTTCCTTTATGAGAGTTGCTGTGGTCATGGTGTCTCTCCACAGCAGTAGAAACCTAACTAAGACAACGGCCGTCTCTTTGGCTGAATGCACCTTAGAATAAGAGTCACCTCTGTTGTGAGTGTAGAGGTTTCATTCCTGGTACACTTGGGGCAGTAATGGAAGAGTTAAGAGTTAAGTTGAAAGGACCAAATAGATTGCCATAACAGGCTGCTCAGTCTTCTCTCAGAGATCAGGCCACAGTTTCAGTTTCCTGAGACTTGAGCAAGCAGTTTCTGGGAGGGCCATAAACAAATAACATAGTCCTTGCAGTAGCTCCCTTTCTGCACGTGCTCTTGACTGCTCAAGGTTCAGCCAGTTGTTTACTGTCTGGGACCCCTCACCAACTTAGACCTACGTGCATGTGTACATCAATGTGAACGTAGATGCCAGCCAGTCTCCATGGCAGCTCAAGGACAGAGCCTGGGATTTGTCCAGTCCTGTCCAAAAATGATAATTGTAACCTCCAACCAGTAAGTTCAAAGGTTACATACCCTCATCCAATCATGATGCCAAGGCTTGTACCACCCTGCTTGCGGTTTTTCCCTTTAAAAACCCCTCACCCTGAGAGCTCAGGGCTGTCCTCCTCCACCCGCTGTGTCGAGTGTTGGATGAAGACCAAGCCTGGGCTTGCTTGTTATCAACGAACCCCTGTGTGTTTTGCATCAGATATTGGCTCTGTGGTGGTCTTGCTCGGGGGTCTCTCGATGTGGCCACAACAAAGTCACCTGCTAACTGCATAGGGAGATTAGTTAACAATCTTCAACAACAGCCATCAACTCACAATGGTAAGAAACCGTTGTTCCTTTCTCAGTGAAGGGGCTGATGAGAAGAGCTGACATTGAAACCCAGCCAGGGAAGGAGAAGGGTACCAACAGGCACTTTGGGCTTAGGCAGAGGAGCACATAACTACTTCCACTCAGACCTGCAAGGGTCTCAATTTTTGAGGGACTCCAAGCCAGGGCACCTCAGTGGTGAGTTGCCATTGGCTAAAATCTACCTGTAGCCCAAATACTCCAAAGACACAAAGGTCAGCCTTCTAGAGAGGGTTCAGCAGCAAGGTCCCTTCTGGGCACCTGAGGAGGCAAAGGAGGACAGGACAGGCCGGGAAAACAAAAACTTCGGCAGTCACTACATTTATCACTATGCCAAACCTGTAATTAACAAACACTTGTTAATCATCATCAAAGAAACAAGGAGTCTTCATATTTTCTTGTTTAGCTAGTGATCTAGCCGCTTTCCAAAGTGCTTTCTTGTAGACTTCAGAAGCTGCAAAGATAAAAAGATGGCTAAGTGAATAAAGGAGTCCGGTCATCAGGACCTAACTCCCGCAAGTTGATCAGACAAACCCCACTCTGGCTTTCCTTGCAGCGAGTGCTGCAGAGGCCACTGTCTTTCCACACTGGTCACTTCCTCTTCCGACAGTGTGTCACCGCAGTCACCGCCAGCCCACAGGTGAGGCGGTGCACAGCTGCAGCCCACAGCTGCTTTGGGCTCTAACAGGCCCGAGGATGGCAAACGTTACAGACTGGTTTTGACCTTTCGTCCCTTTCCCTCTCCCTTGCTAAAAACCCTCCCATTCCTAAAGCTAGCCCCCAAGGTCCATTCCCTTGTTTGGCCTCTGAGCCATTACTTAGACAAAACACCAAGGCCCAACAATCAACATCATTATTTGGCTAGTACGTCCAATCAGGGTTTACCAACTCACGCTAACACAGACTCCGCCTTTCCCTTCAAAACCCATGCCTGCAGAATCACCTTCTCTTCTTCTCTTGCTTGCTGCTCCCTTTGTGGCCCCCCTCCCTCCCCCCACACCCCACTGCCCCTCTGGGATAATAAGTCTCCTGTATGCTAAGAATTTGGTGCCTGGGTATGTCCTGTACCTATTCTGGTGGGGGTTTGGGAGGGTGGAGACTCCTTTCACTGGTGAAAGACTAATCAATGGTACAATGGTTCCTCAATCCAGATACCTGATTATCTCCATGCCTGGCGTTCAGGTTAGAGCTGCTTTGTCAACTAAACGGCTCACAAATACGCCCCTGTGTGTTTCCCTTGGTTCTTTCAATGGCGTGTATTGATGGTCTTAAGTTTTGAGAGACTCCAATTGACTGAGGTCTCACTTTCGGGTAATCATTTTGGTCCTCTTATTTCAACCCCCTGAGTTATCCTAGATAAGCGTTGTTGTGGGACTTTTGTTGTTGCTGCTGGTGGTGATGGTGGGTTTTGTTGTTGTTGTTTTGAAATATGGTCTCACTATATAGCCCTGGCTAGACTTCAACTCACAATGTAGACCAGGCTAGCCGTGAACTCAGAGATCTGCCTGCTTCTGCCTTCTGAGTGCTGGGATTAAAGGTGTGCACCTCCATACCTAGTAACATTGTTACAGTTTTGCCTTTCACAATTGTACCTATAGTTCACTGAGCAGTGATACCTATTTCATCTTTCATTCATGTCCACCAGCATTTATTGAAAAAGCCACACTGCCTGGTTAAGTCCCCACATAGCTGTGGTTCTGTTTTTGTGCTTATTGGGTGTTTCTCTTCCCTCATGACAGCATTGCATTAACTTAGTTGCTGCATTAACTCAGTTGCCGCATTAATTCAGTTGCAGGGCCTCCCTACAAATTAGAAGTCCTGTAAAGCCTTTTTCCACACTCTTCTTTCAATAGTGTTTGGCTTTATGTGCTCATATGAATGCTGAATTGACGCTGGTCAGGATGGCGCACGCCTTCAATCCCAGCACTCAGGAGGCAGAGGCAGGTGAGTTTAGGCCAGCCTGATCTACAGAACAAGTTCCAGAACAACCAGGATTATGTAGAGAGGGATCCTGTATAAAAAAACAAAAACAGGGCTGGAGAGATGGCTCAGCAGTTAAGAGCACTGTCTGCTCTTCCAGAGGTCCTGAGTTCAATTCCCAGCATCCACATGGTGGCTCACAACCGTCTATAGTGGGATCTGATGCCCTCTTTCGGTGTGCAGCCATACATGCAGACAGAACTCTGTATACATAATAAATAAATACATCTTTTAAAAAAAGAAATGACTTTTAAAAAAAAGAAAGAGAAAGGAAATAATTGACAATAAATGCTGGGAGGATGTGGGGGGAATCAATCACAGAAATCAATATGGGAGTTTCTCAAAATCTGAAAGATAAAACTACGGTAGGTATGACCAGCTATACCACTCTTGATAGAGAGCCAAAGGTCTCCCAAATCCTACCACAGAGATACCTGCACATCCACGCTTATGCTTTATTCATAATAGCCAGGAAATGAAAGCTACTGAGACGCCCTCGACAGATGAGTGGATAATAAAAATGTGGTATATACACACTGGAATTTTTATTCACTGTAAGGAAAAATGAAATTCACAGGGAAATAGATAAATCTGGAAAGTATTATATTATGAGACGGCTCCAAACTCAGATGGACGATGTGTGTGAATGTATGTGTGTGTGCATGTATGTATGTACAGATGTGTATGTATGTTGTATGTATGTGGGTGTGAGCAGGGGTATAGGCTATGAAACTGAGTCCACAAGAGGGGACAGGTGTTAAGAAAGTGGAGAGAGGAGGAAAGGATACTGTGATGTGAAGACCCAAAGGAGGCTGCTGGGAGTGGAAGGACCAGAGGGGAAAGGGGTTAGAGCAGGGGGAGTGAGGGGAGATCAACGAAAATATTTTCAGTTTGAAAATGTCATAATAAAACGTAATACTGTGCTAACAATAATTTTAAAAAACCCTCTGCCCATCCAAGACATAACAATGTAAGATCAAACAACACAAAAAGCTAATAATATGAAGTGGAAGGTGTTGTGAAAATATCTTAATGCTTTCTTGATATTGTGTTCTCTACAGCCCTTTCTTAAATTTCATGCATAAGTCTAAAGAAGTTCACAAAATATTGTTCCCTATAAAGTGCTTTTTCTACATGATGTTTTGAATAAATAATACAGTCTTATGTTCAAAATGTGAACACATTTTTTTCTTCCAAGATATTCTGTGTTATCACGGACAAATTCACAGGTACTAATGAGACTTCAGTTAGGTCTACCGGAAAGGGCTTGCTCTTTTCTCTGGGGATTACATGCGCTGATGGCCTGCCGCTGTGACTTTGTTATTTGGTTGACCGTGCCCTCTTGTGGATGAAATGGAATCTTCAGGACCTTCCGACAATTAGAATGCATTCATATTACTATGCTGTCATAGAGTTACAATTGTGAAAGGTTTTCTTTTGTGGGGCGTGCTAGCGCATACCTTTAATCCCAGCAGGGGGCGGGGGTGGGGAACAGGTGGATCTCTGAGTTCCCAACACAGAGACAGAGGCAGGTGGATCTGAGTTTGAGGCCAGCCTGGTCTACAGAGTGAGTTCCAGGACAGCCAGGGCCACACAGAGAAACCTTGTCTTGAAAAACAAAAACAAACAGACAAAAAGGTTCTTTTTTTAAACATTTTTTTTATTAACTGGACTTGCTCTCTGGCGATTTCAGCTGTTTAACACTGTTGTAATAACATGCCTTATGTACATAATGCGCGCTGACCATTCTCTCCTCACTGCCCTGCTACCTCTGTCTACCTCCCCCCAGTCTCTTCCTCACATTCTTTCTATTCATTTTGTTTTGAGACTCACTGAATTTAACCATGGATGTCTGTCCTTCCAAGGCTATGGCGGCAACGGTTGAGTAGAGGTTGGCATTCCATTCCTTCACTCTTGTCTTCCAGCTCTTACATACTTCCCACTCCCTCTTCCTAATGCTCCCTGAGCATTAGAGAAAGTGGTGCAGATGTCTTGTTTATGGCTGAGCTCCCAACCTTCACTTACTCTCGTCTCAGTACCTTAGGTAGCCACGGGTCTCTGCATCCACAGCCATTCACTGTCAAGAGAGGCCTGTCTGACTAAAGCTGAGAGTAGAGCTTTTGTTTATGGATATAAATGTACACATTTAAATGGCAGTTTGATGCTATGTTTGTGATTCTTCCAATCAGCACTCTTCTCTGCTGGCATGGCCGCCGCAGGCGGCAGCCAGCCACAAGCAGGGAGCCATTTAACCAACATTGATGCCGTGACTCGGATACACCACCGAACACCGAAGAGCAGGGAAGAGGACCTGCTAACCACTGCTGCTTGCCCCCTCTTCCCCCATCCAGCGAGACGGCGAGACCACGAGCGCACACGTGTCCCTCGCCGCCTCTGCTGGAACCACACACAGCTACCGCTGCTGTCACCACAGTGAGTCTGCCATTCTCGTGGCTGTAGTCCGAGCTATATTCTTTGCGACGGACACCCCGGGGGTTGTCCTCCGGCTGTGCTGGCAACAGCAGGCACATTTTTCGCTCCTGACAAGGAAGCAAACGGCGTCTAGGGTTCAACGGTGGACCAACTGCCGTACAGCTGAGCCCTCACCTTCCCTTGATGAACAGGACTTGTGACTTGAGCTGATTCATGGATCTCTCTCCACTCTCGGGGATGCCTGAGATTGTAGTCTGATCCTGGTTTGTTATTTTAATTTTTTATTTTTCTCTCCGCTACAGCCATGAGACAAAGGGGCAGATATGATACATTTACCGCCTACATTGGCAGATAGGGGCGGGCACAGCGTAAACCTGGCCTCATAACACCAGTAAACCTGGCCACATAACAGCTTAAACCTGGCTGCATAACAGTGTTGCAGGAACTTCTGCCAGCGAACGGGCAAATAAGAGTTACTTTATCCCCAAGCTTTCTGCTAAAGCTCTAAACCCTTCTCCTTCCCTACTTCTGCATCTGCCACGTGCAACCTTTTCTGCCTGACTTCCGCTGGCAGTGGGCAGGCTCAAATGGGCGGGCTTGGGCGGTTTCTACAACTCTCCCTAACTTACCTTAACTCCACCCACCCATTCTCAAACTGCCTTGAGAAGCACAGATGGGTCTGGAAGCGACTAAGATCCATACAAATAAGTTTACAGTAGTCAGGATGGCTCTTAAGCCAAAAAATCAGCTTATAGCCTCAGACAAGTCTTCCAAAAGGATCAGTTTATAGTTTGCCTACTGACAGATCTTCCAAAAGCTGTCCTTAAGACACCAATCATCAGGAAAAAAAAATTCAGGACACGGAGTAAAATCCGTCTCTTGTTCCCCAGACCTCCCCGACTAAAACTTAAGCATCTGGAGAGCAAGGCTCCTGACCCCACAGGCAAAAGAGTCATCTGTGGCATTTAAGGTGTGCCAGGGAAGAGATAAAAGCCTGAAAACAAAATTGCCAAGTGCTGGCACTCGCTGACTCCCAAAAGCTGTTGGGTCCCTGTTTTAAGTGAGGAAAAGGCCACAGGCTAATGAATGCCCTGCCAGGCCATCAACAGCCTTGTTAAAAGTGCCACCTAGAAAGACAAAGAGTCGGCTGACTGCCCTCAGGCACTAAGATGCATGGGTACATCAAGTTAAGACCTCCAGCAGACCTAGGTTTGGATACAGACATGGCAGGGAACCCAGAACGCAGTAGGAAAGCTATCCATTTCTTTCCTTCTGGACACCAGAGCCACTGACTCAGTCCTGGGAGTTTTGGGATGTCACCTCTCCTTTATTGTTGGGTACAGAGGACAGCCTTACCACCTCACCAGATTTAATTGCACTTTCAGAGTTACTTAATGAAAAAAGATTTCCACCTAAAATACGAGCTCATTGCTTCACTTCAGATCCACTGCCTGTGTTTCTCACGTGCATACAGACAGGGCCTTGATCTTTGCCTTGTCCTTAATTCCAAAAAAATAAATTCTCATGCACCACAAGCTTTTCTCTTCCCAGTTCCCTGTTCTAACTCACTGTTCAGCCAATGATACAGGACCACCACAGAACCGGAGTCCAGAGATCATCAAATAAAAAACTGTAACAGCTAAAGGTATTTACACCCCCAGACCCAAAAGGGTCTGGGCACTATAAAAAGACTTTAATATAAACATCTATTACTATGAGATGCTTTTAACAATTGATCACCTGTCTCCTGGATGCCAAACTAATAAAGGAAACAGGTGCTTTAAAATAATCTGTCTCTGATAAAGCTTAACATGTTTCAAAATTCATAGGGACAGGCCGGATCTACCTCAGATAAATGTCAACATAAAATTATAATGATTCTTTTCTCTCTCTAAGTTTTTTTCTGTGTCACCAGCATCTTGTCAAACAGAAAGTTCCCAGGCACAGCCAAGAGGGATACATGTCTCCAGAGCAAACGGATGACAGACAGCATCCCACAACGCCTGTCTACATCGGAAAACTCCCCTTCTCCATTCCCCTCAGAGCCAACCGACATCCAAAAGTCAGTTGGAAGCAGTTTTTGTGAGGAACAACGCCCCTGGTCCCATCTACCTGCTTTTTTTTATAATAAGCAAAAGTCTGGAATGTAAGGATTCTGTCCTTAATTACATCATCAGCCTGTGACGGCATCCCAGCCTAAAAAGTGGGTGGGCCCTCTGTGCGTCCCTCTCTTTCCTTTCAGTTCTCTCCTTCTTTTCTCTCTCTCTCTCTCTCTCTCTCTCTCTCTCTCTCTCTCTCTCTCTCTCTCTCTCTCTCTCTCTCCCTCTTCTCTCCCAATAAAGCTCTAAAAAGGTAACCATGGCTGTGATTCTTCCAATCAGCTTTCTCCTCTGCCAGCCACGAGGAGCAGTGCCACAGCGTAACCAACAATGTTGATTGAGTTAAACAACAGTATTCATCTCTGCCCCACTTCTGGGACCTATCCCCCCCCCAGCAAGGGTTGTTAACCAGGCTTATAGTGCCGCGCATGAGTTCCCTCCCAGGGAATGCGGCTCAGATCCAATCGGGTGGTCAGTTATCCCTACAACACTCAGGCTGTGATCACTCAGGTGGGAACATCCTTCTGAGAGGGTTGTTTTTGTGATCCCTGGACTCTCGGGTATCTAAGATCACCCTGATGCGGTCCTCCCACTCCCACCATCCTACATAGCACCTTCCAGCACTTTCCTCTCGCCAGCAGAGAGGGACCAGCGAGCTCAGTTCTAGCTTGATGTCTCTGTATGTTGCCACCGTTGAGACATGTGCATTGTCTTCCGCAACAGTCTCACCCTCTGAGCAACCAGGACTGACAAGAGCCTGTGTTGTTTGTGGGCAGGAGGGCGCTCTGGGGCCTCCCTGACCAACTCCTACCCAGCTGCTCCACACCTTGGAGTGGGACCCCTGCTGAGGCTTTTCGGCACAGCATCACCTAGCTGGAAAGGCAGGGAAACCGCTTCAATTTCTCTTTCATGTTTTCCATTTGTTACAAGATGGTAGGTTTCCGTGGACCTTTACATACTCCCTTCGTTTTGGTACCCTGCCCCATCTCCCCAAATCTTCCCACCCTCCTCCTCCTCGCTCAAACCTTCCCATGCCAGTGTTCTCCCTCTACTCTCGCCTGTGTTCCATCCTCCTCCCTTAAAGCACTGCCCCCACCCCACCCCCATGTGCCCTTCCTAGTTTCCTGACTTCCACGTACACTCAGAGTTACACAAGTCTGCAGATGAGAGAACGTGCGGTCATTTGGGCCCCGCTTACTACGCTCAATATAATTTTATCTGGTTTCATCATTACAAAATGTTCTTGGAGCCAACTGATCTACCCCACTGCCTTCAATAGTCAGTGATGTGCGACTCGTAATACAAATTCCTTCTTTTCTTCCTTCCCTTCCCTTCCCTTCCCTTCCCTTCCATTTCCTTTTCTTTCCTCCCTCCCTCCCTCCCTCCCTCCCTCCCTCCCTCCCTCCCTCCCTCCCTTCCTATCCTCCTCCTCTCTACTTTTCTTGAGACAGGGTCTCCAAATGAAGACTAGTAGCTATGAACTCAAAGGGATCCACCTGCCTCTGCCTCCTAAGTGCTGAGATTTGCATAGAGTTCAAAGTCAGCCAGAGGTATTTAATGAGACATTGTCCCCAAAAAGTCTCCTCCTCCTTCTACAATCCCGTGCTAAGACCCATCCTTCCTTCTCTAGAGACTGTTTTCTCTAGAGACTGCTGTTCACAGCTGCATCCCCATTCGGTCACTGACTCTCTGTCCTAGTGACCTGTGCCTCTCCCTTCCACTCCTTTCAGCTAGCCCTCAGGGTGACACACACAGCAGCTGTCCTGTTCAAGCATTCCCGTAACTCCCAGGGACCTTTTTCTCCACCCACTGCCTAGCTTTCACTCTCAGTCCCCTGGAACCTAGCCATTTTGCCAGATGACAGGTTACCATAATTTCATTCTTTTTATTTTTTCATTTTTAAATGTATTTATTTGGTTTTCGAGACAGGTTTGTCTGTGTAGCCTGGCTGTCCTGGAACTCATCTGTAGACCAGGCTGGCCTGGAGCTCAAAGAGATCTGCCTGTCTCCACCACCACCCCGGCATCATTTTTTTTTTTTGAGTAATATTTTTAATTGATTGTCTGACCATGTCACACATATAAACAATGTATCTTGATCATGTCTCCTCTCAACTCCTTCCAGGTTTCCCAACAAGTGCCTCTCCTATCTTCCCTTCTGTCTAGGGTATGGGTTCATCTTCTCTGCCAGTTAAAGAAAAAGCAGGGGGAAATGTCACTAGAAATATTGGGGAGTCCCAAGAGAGCCATCAGATGACACCAGGGAGCCCACTCAGGTGTTCCTCCTGGAGTTCTTAGTTTCCTTAATAAAAGAATTAGGGAAAGCCGGGCGTTGGTGGCGCACGCCTTTAATCCCAGCACTTGGGAGGCAGAGCCAGGCGGATCTCTGTGAGTTCGAGGCCAGCCTGGGCTACCAAATGAGCTCCAGGAAAGGCGCAAAGCTACACAGGAAAACCCTGTCTCGAAAAACCAGAAAAAAAAAAAAAAAAGAATTAGGGAGGACCTGAAGTGGAAGGTCTAGGGCAATGCTACATTGTAAAGAGTAAAAACCCTGGAGCGACAAGCCATAAATCTTGAAGCTGCCTGGAGGACAATGGAGAAGATAAGCTCAGAGATCAGCCACTGACAGGTAGCCACAAGGCAGGGAGGAGGCTTTAGATAAAGAGCAAAGGAGTGCAGATCCATAGTCTAGTCGTTTAAAAGCATAATAGAAAGAGAAAAAAACAAATTCTGCCCTTTAAAACTTTAGGCACAGACCCACCCTATCTCAGGGCTGTCAGCTCTTGGTGTAGGCATTGCAGCTGGGATGGAAAGGGATCCTGGCAGTCGGGAGCCAAGGAATACCACAAAGTCACCTTTAACATAGCAGCTTACAGCCCTGCTCCAGGGAAAGGTTTCTGCTCCAGCAGGAGAGGGTTCCCCAGCCAAGTTGTTACAGCTCAGCTCCACTAGGGGAAAGTTTCCCCAGGGAAAGTTGTTACAGCTGGGCGCCATTCCAGCAAAAATGTCACACTGCACAACAAACCTCACTCAAGAGATTTCTTGGGAAGAAAGAACGCAGGAGGGTGGCTGCCTTTAGGGTAAGGTGGCAGCAAACTGAACAGGGTACAGACCTTATATAGGATTTCTTGGGGAGCAGGGCTTCACAGGGTGGCTTGGGATTGGTGGATTTTTTGTGGTCTGATTCTGGGGCAAACTCAGGGATGGGTGGGTTCTGTGCTCAAGGATTGGTGGGATTCTGCAGCCTGACTCTGGGGCAAACTCAGGAATTGGTGGGGTTTCAAGCCCTGGTCCTGGGGTCAAGTCAGGGTCCAGGTGATTTTTCCTTGGCCCTTTCGCCCTACACCTAGGGCTGCACTAGAGCATAGGAATTCTGGGAAGGAAAAGCACATTTTTGTAAGGTGAACCCTCCTCCCTAAGGGTGGTCCTTAGCCAGATGTCTGATCAGCCTTGCTGGATTAACCCTTGTGCCTGTCCCTAGAGGCAGATGCCATTCTCATAAGTGATAGGTAAACGGCGCTGGGGGAAAAGTCATGAGCCACGGCCACGACTACCAGAGTTACAGAGAGCTTTATTAGAAGGAAGGAGGGGACAGGAGGGAGGAGAGCCAGGCCTGGAGAGAGAGAAAGATGGTGGGAGCGGAACGGAGCAGAGCAGGGTACAGAGAGAGAGCAGAGAGGGAACAGAGAGAAATGGTGGGGTCCACATCTGGCTTTTTTAAGGCGCAGATTGCATGACCACGCAGCGCATACGTAGTCACCAGCGTCCGCTGATGACGTAAGACGCAAGATCCCGAGGAGTGAGGGTAGGATCCTAACAATATGACCCTCAAAGTTATCAGTGCTGCCTCTTTAGATGTGGGCAAGCTACATGTGGCCACACCTGCCTGCCCAGACAGCCATCAGCCATAGGGGTGGAGCCTCAGGAACCCTTTCCCCAACTGACTAGTTTGACTCTTGTGCAGTATAAACAATTAAGAGATAAAAATGAAAATGATTGAATATAAAATAAGTCTTCTGTAACAGGTCATATTGTAGTGTTTAGGAAAGGATGGCCTCGTCCAAACCAAAACACTTGGAAAATCTAATGAGCTAGGTCCAGGCTTATGTCCGTTTAGCACATTGCTAAGAAATATAAGAGCTGATCTACATGGACTGGGCATGGGCACAAATAAGAAATTAAACCACATTATAGGTTTAATAGTTGGACCAGTATTAATTTTTTAATGATTTGTATTGTTTTTAATTGTTTCTCTCTTTCTCTCCCCCCTCACTCCCC
>CABHPR010128124.1:38607-50372 GCA_902168415.1 Peromyscus melanophrys
CTTTCTTTCTTTCTTTCTTTCTTTCTTTCTTTCTTTCTTTCTTTCTTGTGGTTTTTCAAGGCAGGGTTTCTCTGTGTAGCTCTGGCTGTCCTGGATCTCGCTCTGTAGACCAGGCTGGCCTCAAACTCATAGAGATCCACCTGGCTCTGCCTCCTGAGTGCTGGGGTTAAAGGCGTGCAACACCACCACCTGGCCTTTGGTTAGGATTTCTATTGCTGTGAAGAGACATCATGATCACAGCAACTTTTTGTTTGTTTGTTTGTTTGTTTTTTTGAGACAGAGTTTCTTTGTGTAGCTTGGCTGTCCTAGAACTAACTCTGTAGACCAGGCTGGTCTCAAACTCACAGAGATCCACTTGCTTCTCAAGTGCTGGGATTAAAGACATGTGCTACCACCACCTGGCCATAGCAACTCTTATAAAGGAAAACATTGAATTGGGACTGACTTATAGTTCAGAGGTTTAGTCCATTGTCATCACAGCAGGAAGCACGGTGGCATATAGGCAGACATGGTGCTGGGGAAGGAACTGAGAGTTCCACATCTGGATCGGCAGGCAGCAGGAAGAGAGAGTGACACTGGGCCTAGCTTGAGCTTCTGAAACCCTAAAGCCCACCCCCAGTGACACACTACCTCCATCAAGGTCACACTAAAGTGGGGATTTAACAAGGCAACTCCACATAGTTTATCTGGTAGTTAAAAGGAGGTTTATTTTGGGGTAACTTACAACCAGTGAAGGGGTCAGTTATAGGATCTGGGAGAGGTGAGGTGCAGTCCAGTGTGATTCTCTGGAGAACTCTGACTTGGTCTACAATCTAACATCCAGGATCTGAGGAGCCAAGAGGGCTGGCACATAAAGATCTCAGGTCTTAAGGGCTCCCGCTTCAAAGTCAAAACTGGAACAGCTACCCACTACATCTTCCCCTTTTGTCTAAATAAGAAAGTTCTAATCTAATACAAAACTATATACAATAGGAATAATTATCAAATATTATCCAGAAGGAGTAAGGGATAATGACCTAGACAAGAGGGAACTACAACCAACAAGAACAACATCAAACAGGAGACACATACTAAAGTCCAGAGAAGTCTGGAGCATGGGTAAATGACATGTTACAGAGATCATTCCAAAAGGTGTCCTATCCTGAAGAACCTGAATCTAATACTTAATATGTTCTAGCTAAGATACAAGAAGATTGTAATTATAACTGTTAGTCTTCAATCCCATCAAAGACCTGAGAAGGAATAAAATAGTACCTGAGAAAAGGGGGAAGGATGCAAGCAACTTTTGGGAGTCTTTCGAGAGTAGAAAGAGACAGCTGGCAATCTGGACAGTCATCTAAAGTTTCTCAGCATCGCTGGTGCATTCAAATTGGCTTCAGGCCTAGAGTATCTGACAGACCATTTTACTACCAGCAGTCAAGGCAAGGGCAGTTCTTTGCCCAATAGGCCATTTTATGCCAAGGTGAAGACAAACTTCCAAACGGAAATGTCTCAGAAGCCCAACATCCTCTCAGGATCAGATCAGTGCTGCCAGGAGCAATCATGTCTCAGGTCAAAAGAATTATAAGTTATCAAAACATTTAAAGGCCATATTCTCTAGGTCTATGAAGTGTTTGAAGATTGCCTATCCATCTGACATACGTTTCTGTAAGTCTGGAGACCCTAACTCACATAACTATAGAGATGACAAGCATAGGTGACTATAAATCTGTAAGGCTTATCTACCTAGATAACCTAAGGACTAAGGCATCACATAAACAGGGTAAACAGTTTGTAATCAAATGTACAGTGAAAGGACAATGACCTCAAAATTGTGACAGTACACAAAATAGCTAAAGCAGAGGTAGGAATGTATAGTGCAATATGCAATATGACAATAATCCTAAATATATATAAACATACCAAATATCCTAAACAGAGGTAGAACATACATACAGTATGACAAATATAATTTTACATTTATATCAATATACAAACATTTCAAATAAGAGTAGAAATATATGTACATTACAACAAATATGGTTCTATATTTGTATCAATATACAAATTATCTGGAATAAGAATATAAAAATGGTTAAGAGCACTGGCTATTCTTCCAGAGTTCCTGAGTTCAATTCCCAGCAACCACATGGTGGCTCACAGCCATCTGTAATGAGATCTGGTGCCCTCTTCTGGCCTGAAGGGATACATGCAAGCAGAACACTGTATACATAATAAATAAATAAATCTTTAAAAAAAGAATATAAAAATAATGTACATTTGTATCAATCTACAAGAATCCATAACAGTGCAATTTATCTAAGGCTGATATTTTACTAAATTAGTTTACTGTATATACAATAATCTACCTTAATATCCTATACCTATCCATTCCCCTTTTTTTCTTTTCTTTTTTTTTCTTTTTTCTTTTTTTTTCTTTTTTCTTTTTTTTTTCTTTTTCGAGACAGGGTTTCTCTGTGTAGCTTTGCGCCTTTCCTGGAACTCGCTTTGGAGACCAGGCTGGCCTGGAACTCACAGAGATCCACCTGGCTATGCCTCCCGAGTGCTGGGATTAAAGGCGTGCGCCACCACCGCCCGGCTTTTTTCTTTTCTTAAGGGGAATGCTGAGTCCAATATTTTCTTCCAACCCCAACCCTATAACCATTATGCATAATCCTGAGAAACATGGAACCTTTGGGGAAAGGGGGGCCTCATTTTCTTAGAATTGCTTCTTGCTGTTCAGGGGGCGATGGTATCTCTGTGGGGTCCTGTGAGAAAACTCAGACAGTTAAGTCTCAGTTGGACTAGCTGTAGATTCTGCAGCCAGTCTCAGAGTAATGGGTAAGATTGTCTGAGATTCTGGCTAGAAGTGTAGTATGATGAACCATCTCATTATGAAATTATCTTGGAGAGTTTTCAGTCCAAGGTTGATCATTGAGTAATGTTTGTTAATACCATGGCATCATTCTGGACTGGGTAGAGTTGTTGTTGTGGGGCCCCATCTTTCTTCCTTCTGGATACTTCAGAGATTGCTGTTGGAAAAGACTTATTTTTTACTGTGGAAAACTTGAACATTATTAATATTAAAATGGAAAGTTTGGATTTAAATATGACATGACATGTAAGAAAGGATTTCAAGAAATCAAGAGTAAGCATGGAGAGAAGTAGAATCTTGATGACAATGGTCCCTTTTTATTGGTTTTCTTCTGTCCCACACCAGATGGCTCTTCTGATATGAGACAGAATCTCTCAACCTTTTCTTTTATCAATATGCTTGGGTTTAGAAAAGGAGTGAGCCAAATTCCAACTCCAAAGCCAGCTTAATATATAATTGAATCAGAACCACAACTCTTCTAGAGATAAAGAGATAGATGTTAGGCACTGAGATATTACCCTGTGTAGATTGGTACCAATAGATTCTTTCTTTCTGCTGTAGATGTCTGGCTATCCAAGGCCTTATGATTTCTGGAAGATGGGTATTTCTATTATCCTGTAAAGACAAAAACAGAACCCTGCCCCAACCCTTGTTTGTTAAATTTCTCTTACAACTTATAGAGATGTCACATCAGTGGATGAGCTTTTACTTCTCCTCATCAAGGGGTTTCTTCTGTTCGAATCGAATTTTTATTATTTTTGTTGGTATCTATAGCTTTTCTTCTTCTGCAGAAACAAAAGCAAAACCCCCTCCCCAAGGTAGGATGTATCCTGGTTTTCATTCTGAAGTCAACACATCTTTGAAACTGGTTGGTTTAGCTCAGGAGTTTTATCTGTCGTCCAATGTCTCCCTGAAGCTGTTGTTCCTTTCTCATCAGCATTGAGAAAATTCAAGGTTAATAAAGCACTATGCAATCTATTACTAGGAGTCATTGTTACTTGTTGTTGTTTATTTAGCATATCCTTTAAAGTTCGATTGGATCTTTCTATGACTGCTCGGCCTGTGGGATTGTGTGGTATGCCTGTAACATGCTTTATATTGTAATAAGGAAAAACTGTCTCATTTTATTGGAGACATATGGTGCGGCATTGTCTGTCTTAATTTGTACAGGTATTCCCATGACAGCCATAACTTCTAATAGGTGTGTAATCACAGAGTCAGCCTTTTCAGAACTCATAGGAGTTGCCCACTGGAATCCTGAATAGGTGTCAGGACAGTGAAGAAAGAAATTGAAGAAGATTATCAGAAGACTGAGAGATCTCCTGTGTTCATGGATCAGTAGGATTAATATAGCAACAATGGCCATCTTACCAAAAGCAATCTACAGATTCAATGCAACCCCCATCAAAATTACAACACATTTCTTCACATATCTTGAAAGAACAATTTTCAGCTTCATTTAGAAACACAAAAAAACCAGGATAGCTAAAGCAATCCAGAACAATAAAAGAACTGCAGGAGGTCTCACCATTCCTGATCTTAAGTTGTACTACAAAGCTATAGAAATAAAAACCACATGGTATTGGCATAAAAACAGTTTGATCAATGGAATAAATTGAAGACACAGACATAAATCCACATACCTGTGGACCCCTGACTTTTAATAAAGAAGCCAGAAATATACCCTGGAAAAAAGATAGCATCTTCAACAAATGGTGTTGGCCAAACCAGCTGCATGTAGAACACAAATAGATCTGTACTTATCACCCTGCACAAAACTCAACTCTAGATGGATCAAAGACCTCAACATAAGGCCAGATACACTGCATATGACAGAAGAGAGAGTGGGGAGTAGTCTTGAACTTAGTGGCACAGGAGATGGCTTTCTGAACAGAAAACTGACTGCACAGGCACTAGGATAAAAATTAAAAATGAGACCTCATGAAACTGAGGAGCCTCTACACAGCAAAAAGCACCATCATTGAAAGTGGCAGCCTCCATAATGGGAAAAGAATTTTACCAACTACACATCTGATAGATGGCTAATTTCCAAAATAAACAAAGAACTCAAAAACCTGGATATCAAGAAAACAAATTACCCAACTAAAAAATGGAGTATAGATCTAAACAGAATTCTTAAGAGGAAACTCAAATGGCTGAGAAACACTTATAGAAATGTTTAACATATTTAGTCATCAGGGAAATGTAAATCAAAAATATTTTGAGATTTTATCTTACATCAGTCAGAGTGGCCAAGATCAAGAAAGCAAATGACAGCTCATGTTGGCAAGGTTATGGAGTAAGGGGAACACTCCTCCTTTGATGGTGGGAGTACAAACTTATACAGCCACTACAGAAATAAGTGTAGTGATTCCTCAGGAAACTAGGAATAGATCTACCTCAAGACCCAGCTATGCTACTCTTGAACATATTCCCAAAGGACACTTCATTCAACTACAGAGATACATGCTCAACCATGTTCATTGGTACTCTGTTCATGATAGCCAGAAATTAGAAACAACTTAGATGTTCATCAATGGGTGGATGGATAAAGAAAATGTGGTGTAATTATGTAACTGAATATTTCTTAGCCATTAAAAAATGAAATAATGAAATTTGCAGGTAAATGGATGGAGCTAGAAAAAATGGTCCTCAGTGAGGTAACGCAGACCCAGAAACAGAAATGTGGTATGTATTCTCTTATATGTGGATGTTAGCTGTTAAGTCATTGATAAGGAAGCTACAATGTGTATAACCACAGAGGTTATATATACCTACATATATGTATATGTACATATACATGTACATATACCTATATATGTATGTATGTAGCTACATATACCTACATATGCATATATAGGTATAATACACATGTATAGGTATATATAGTTTAGAGTACGTATATATAGAGTAAGGGACTAGGGAACTAGGGATGGATCCCCCTAGGAAGAGGAAATAGAATACACTTTTATAGATGGATGGGGTATGGGAAGACTGGGATGGGAGGATCAGATGGGGAACATGTGGGAAAAGGGGGACAAGGGAGGGAATATGGGGGGATAGCTAAAACTAAGGGCCCTTGGAGGGGTTGTGTGAAACCCTAATACAGTAGATGCTTCCTATAGTATATACATACACATAGTCAATCCAAATGAAATTGCCATATGCTGTGGAATAATCCTTCTGTACATTGTGAATATATATTACTCTCATTGGTTAATAAAGAATTGACTGGCCAGTAGCCAGGCAGGAAGTATAGGCAGGACAGCCAAACTGAGGACACTGGGAAGAAGGGTGGAATCAGAGGAGTCGCCAGGAGATGCAGAGAAGGCAAGACATGCTGGAGGACAGATAGAGGCAGGATCCATGTGGCAGCACATAGATTAATAGAAATGGGTTAATTTAAGTTGTAAGAGCTTGTTGGTAATAAGCCTGAGCTATTGACTGAGCATTTGTAATTAATATAAGCCTCAGTGAGTTTATTTAGGAGCTGCTGGAGGGACAGAAACTTCTGCCAGCAGCCACATAACAAAGGAGACAGAGCCCCAACTGGACATCTCTCATCACCAAATGAAGTTTTCAGTACTGGGAATCAGTTACATTTAATGGAGTTGTTGGCCAAAGGAGTTGTATGGGAATCCCCAAACAACACAGGCTATTACCAAGGCTACTAGTTGTTCTCCAGAAGTCTTTATTGTTGAAGAAAACACCTACAGAAGCTCACTGAGCATGGAGAAGTCAACCTGGTGCCTACCTAATGCCTTTACCCCCACTGAATAATGGTCATGATACTCTGCAAGTTACCAGAAGAGAAAGATAAATACCAATCCAACTATAAGCCCTTTGATCTACAATGTTGTCCTGTCTGCAAGGTATGCTGGTACAATAGTGGCCCAAAGTTTGTGGGAATAACCAACCAAGATCTGATTTAAGGTGCATTCCACCCAACATTACTTGGTTGGCCAAGAACCTGAGACTAGATAGTCCATGGACCTATGGGAAAACCAAATGCTGCTTTCTGCTAAAGGATCATAGCAATAAAATGACTCCTAATGACATTCTGCTATAGTCATAGATCAGTGCCTTGCTCAGCCATCATCAGAGAAGCTTCTGCAGCAGATGGGAACAGATACAGAGACCCACAATTGAACAAAGAGCAAAGATTGAGAGATCTTGGAATATCAGCCCTAAAAGGGATGTCTCCATCAAATCTCTCCCCTCAGGGCTCAGGAAACCCTGAAGAGGAAGTGGAAAGTGTGTAAGAGCCAAAAGGGGTAGAGGATGCCAAGGAGATAAGTCCTTCTAAACCAGCAGTTCTCAATCTGTGGGTTGAGATCCCTCTGAGGGGCCGAACAATCCTTTCACATGGCCGCCTATGACCACCAGAAAACACAGATACTTACATTACAGTTTATTTTGTCTTTTTTTTCCCCCAAGAGCTGAGGACCAAACCCAGGGCCTTGTGCTTGCTAGGCAAGCGCTCTACCACTGAGCTAAATCCCCAACCCCAACCCCTACATTATGATTCATAATGTAGCAAAATAACAGTTGTGAAGTAGTAACGACAATAATGTTATGGTTGGGAGTCACAGCATGAGGAACTATGTTAAAGGGTTGCCGCATATAGAAGGCTGAGAAGCACTGCACCACAGAGACGCGGCAGCAGCATGGGTCTAGATGAGCCCTAGAGCCAAGTGGGCACACACACCCCTCCCCCTCCCTAACCCAGAAGCTAGCTCCAATTGATAACTGCCTGCAAATGAAAAATCAGTTTCAATGGAGTCCCACTCAGCAGAGAAAAAACAAAAAACCTATTTTCAATAAAAGAAAACATTGTTTACCTTCTATTACTATTATTTATTTATTTTGAGGCATGGTCTTATGTAGCCTAGGCTGCTCTTGAATGAGATATGTAGTTAAGGACGGCCACGAGCTTCTGTCCCTCCCAGTTACGCCTCCCAAGTATTGACGTTATAGGTGTGTGCCCCACTGTATGTAGTTCTGGGAACTGAACCCAGGGCCTCTTCACACCAGGCAAGCACTCCTACTATCTGAGCCACACCCCTAGCCCCTCTAGTTTTGAACGTGTGGAGTATCTCATTCAGGGCCTTCTGCATGCCAGAAAATTTATGTACCACTGAACTACATCCTCACCAGACCTTAAACATCACACACACACACACACACACACACACACACACACACACACACACACACACACACAGTTAAATATAAGAGATGATGGTGTATGGGTTGTAGTAATCATTTCACAATCTATCTGTATTTCTAAACATCACATTAAACACCTTGAGTAAACACATTTTCATTCTTTCTATGCTAGGGATTGAATGTGCTCAGCAAGAGTGCTCTACCACTGAGCTAAACCCCTAGTACATACAAGCATTATCTGTCAATCATACCTCCACCAAAGTGGAAAAAAATAGATTTTTCACTACTATAGCACATTTGTTAAAAAAAATAAAAAATAAAAAGGCAGGAATTAGGGCCCAGTAAATGAAGGACACTCACTGCCTGCCTGGGGTCGCTTGCCCTGGGCAAGGAGAAGGAACCACTGGCAGTCGGGCACCATCATGGTGAGTCAATATATGGTGGGGTATGGCAAAGTGAGAGAGAGAGAGACAGAATGGTTCATGTCTTGTGGAGAGAGGCAGATCTGAAGAGGCAAGGGCGAGAAGGAACAAGCTGATATGGGAGGCCTGCTTGACACCTGAGGCCTTGTTGACATCTGGACTTGGGCTGTTGCCAAGGGCCATGTCTGGGTCTGTGGCCCTGCAGCAGCTGTGTGTCTGTTGATGTCTGTGGCACCTGTTATCAGCAAAGGCCGTGAACACATCAGGGGTCTGGGCTGCCACATTGGTGCCTGAGGGCCATGCCACCACGAGCTGAGTGGCCTCCACTGCTATCAGGGGCCATGGAGGCCTGGGGGCTGAGCTGCTGCCGAGGACCATGTCTGAGTCAATGGCCTTATTGCAGCCAGGGTCTGTGTTGATATCCATGGTGCTTGTTGCCATTGAGGGCCTGGGTCACCACCTGGGACTATGTTGGTGTCCAAGGGCCACCCTGCAGCTGGGGCAATGCTTATCTGAGAGACCTGCACTGCAACCCAGGGCCATGGTGACATCCTGGCCCTGGCTGCTCCCAGGGACCATGTCTAGGTCCATGGTCTCTGCTCTGCTGGAGTCTGTGTTGATGTCCATGGCCCATTTTGCCACCAAAGGCCACAAGGATGTCCAGATTCTGGTCTGCCACCTGTGGCCATGTTGGGGTCCTAGGGATGTGTAGCTGCCTGGGTCATGCTGATCCGAGTGGTCTGTGTTGCTGGGGCTGTGGTGTCATCTGGGGCCCTAGCTATGATGAGGACCATGTCTGGGTCCATGGCCCTACTGTAGCCAGGGCTTGTGTTGATGTCCATGGCTCCTGTTACCACTGAAGGCTGTGTAAATGCCCAGGGTCTGGAAGGACATCTGAGGCCATGGTGATGCCCGAGGGTCATGATGCTGCCAGGGCTATATAGATCTGGGTGGCCTGAGCTACCTACCTGGGGCCATGGTGTCATCTGGTCCTGAGTTGCTGCTGATGGCCATGTCTGGGTCCGTGGCCCTACCACAGCCAGGGTCTGAGACGATTTCTGTGGCTCCTTTTACCACCCAAGGCTGTGCAGATACCAGGGGTCTGGGTCAACATCTGGGTCCAGTTGTTATCTAAAAGTTAGGCTGCCAGTGGGGCTCTACAGATTGGGGTGGCCTGCACTGCCACTTCGGGTCATAGTGATGTCTGGGCCCAAGCTGTGGCCCTACTGCAGCCAGGTCTGAGTTGATGTCTGTGGCTCCTGTCACCATTGGAGGCTGTGTGGCTACCTGGGGTCTGGGCTGCCACCTGGGGCCATGTTGGAGTCTGGGGACCACAGGACTGCTAGGCCCGTTCTGATCTGAGAGGCCTGTGCTGCCACCCTGGGCCATGGTGACAACTGGCCCAAGCTGCTGCTATTGGCCATGTCTGGGTCCGTGGCCCTGATCCAGCTGGGTCTGTGTTACCACAGTGGCCCACGTGAACCATGTGTTTAATCATGTGTTGAACTGTGTGTTGAAGTTCAAAGGCTGTTGTTATGCCCAGATCGTGGGGACCCCTCAGAAGACCATCACGGAGATTGACCGCATGCAAAAGCAAAGAGCCTTTGCTCAAGCTTGAGCTTGGACCCTCCACATGACCAGAGAGCAGAGTCCCAAGCCCAGGCGGTGTGGGGTTTTTATCATAGCAGAGGTTGGGGTGAGGGGACTGGCTGACATTTGTCTATGGCTTTTTCTGGGCACTGGGTGGTACCTGCCAGTAAGCCTGTCATGGCAGCTGCGTCTGGGCTCCTAAGCCTGTCACGGCAGGTGTGTGGTGAAGCTGTTTTGGGGCCCCCACAGCTCTGACTAACCAACTCAGCTACCATCCAGGCCCACATCCAGGGCTTTGAGTTGGCACCCCCAGCATCTACCCCATCTATGACCTGCTGAAGCACATGAAGGGACTGGTCCTGGGGAACCATAGCCACAGGAGTTCCAGGACTCGGCAACAGCAGGACATGTGAGAGGGGTTTCGGTGAGGGTCTGGTGTTGATGGTGTACCGAAGCCAGAGGCCCTGAACCAGACCAACAACACATTACATTTGCAAGTAAAGCTGTTTGGACAAGAGTATACTGCATGATACACCACAGCTCCCAATGGCACTAAGACGAATGAAACCGTGATGGAGAAGCTGGAAAGATAGAGGAGTGAAGTGGGTTGTTTTTTGTTTGCTTTTTTGTTTTTTTGGGTTTTTAATTAATATTATTTGTAATTTTTATTTTTTATTATTAAGTGTTCCTTTGGAAGGGATGATACAAAGGTGAGCCAATATGGAGGGACTGGGAAATGAGTGGGATTGGGGTGTATGATGTGAAATTCCCAAAGAATCAATAAAAATTATGTTTAAAAAAAAGAAATGCAGATTTAGTGGGATGGCTCAGTGGGAAAAGTGGCTGCCAAGCTGATAACCACAGTTCAGTCCCAGGACCCACAAGACAGAAGAGAACCGACTCCCAAAATCTGTTCTCTGACCTCCACACATGAGCTGTGGCCTGTGTGCACACCTCCCTGCCACATATACACACAAAACAAATACTGCAGTAGAAAAGAGATGCTGACAGGAATTAGGCTATAGATGCAGACCACAATTAATTTTAATAAATGTTTATAAACAACATAACTCCTATGTTAATGATTGTTATATGTTAATAGTTCATTCTATAGGCATACAATATTTCTAATATCATACTAATAATGTTGAAATTTAGCCCTTTATCAGCTTTTTGCCATTATTAAGATTATGAGAATTATTGAATTTAATTATATAGATATGTAAACATTGTTATATCTTAGAAATACTTTGATTTTATTTATTTACTAATTTTTGAAGACAAGATGTCATTTAGTCCAGACTGGCCTAACAGCCAAGAATGAACTTGAACTGTGAATCCTCCTGCCTCTGCTTCCCTAAGTGTAGGGATTTGGGGCATGCATCACCACACCCGATCAAGCGGGGCTAGGGCTCAAACCCAGGACTTCATGCACGCTCAAGCATTTACCAATCAACCTACAACTCCAGCTTTCAGAAAGATTTTAATCAGAGTTTTCCAGAGTGTTTGGATTAGAGAATTATTCGACTAGTTCAATCATTTGAACTTACTATATTATCTATTCCAAGAGGTTTGAAAATAAACACAATTTAGTTAACTCTTGAAGAGACTTCCTTTATTCAATATCGGTGGCCACTAAGTCATCAACTGGGATTAAGTTAACAAAGACCTTGTGTGCCTGGGAGTAGGTGGGTGATGTACTGTAGGAGAGGACACAAGGCTTTAGACCC
>CABHPR010128125.1:0-10401 GCA_902168415.1 Peromyscus melanophrys
CAGCGAGGTGAGATAGCTGTGGCTTATTCTGTCTCTCTGACCTTCCAGTGTTCACCCCAATAACTGGCCTCGGGTTTGATTTTATTAATAAGACTCTTTAAGACTCATGCTACAGAAGTCCTTTCATGCTTGCCTTGGTCAGAGCTGCCTGCATCTAAGGCATTTTGACTTGGAGCTGAAAATGTAGTTTCAAACAACTCTACCCACTCTCTTCTATTTGGAACTAATCAGGCTGCCCCCGAGTCTCCGCCCTCACCCTGCCCTGTGGGTGTACAGGCATTTAGCACGTGAAAAGAATACAGCACCTGCTTCCCTAGCCCTAAATTTTCTGATTTTTGTAAAAGCATCTAAAATAGATTTCGTATTGTGTACTCTTCCGACAAGGCTGTTTTTGCAGTGTTTCTTGAATAATTATTTGCACTTAGTGTTTGGAAATAGCCTTGTTCTGAGAAGGAATATAATGTACCTATTAAGTACAACCCATATTAACATGGGCACCCCTGAGCCAAACTGGAAGAGATGGAGGAGGGATGTGTCGGGGATCAACATTTGGGGTTCTGGAAGGGAATCCTCAACATGATAGCCAGACTTCCTTGAGCTTTAGTAGTCAGGGTTGACCACCTTTGTTCCTTAGACAGGGTAACTGGGGTACAAGCACCCACACGTGCCCCAGAGGCTGTAGGAATGGATAACTGGCTCTCAGGATCCTATCACGGTGGCTCCTAATTCACCCCAGAGTGATTCTGAAGCATTCAAAGTAGTATGAAAAACAGGAAGTGTTAATATTCTGACCCGCCCCTTGGTACTGCCCTGTGTCCTGACGTAGAAACCTCTTCTTAAGGAAAAACTCAGCCCCTTCCCCCCCTCCCTTTCTCTCTCCCTCTCCCTCCCTCCACTCCCACGAAGTGTACACCCCTCATCCCCCTCTCTCTTTCTCTCTCTCTCTCCTGTCTTCTCTTTGTCTCTCTATTATAGTAAACCATTTCCACACAGATCTTGCGTCTGGGTTGTGAATGTCCACCCACCGCCCCGCCTCCATACCGCTGCATCTGCCCAGCCTGCCAGCATGGGAACTCCACAAGTGGGATACCCTGGACTGGCCAGCTGGGGGTTTCCCATGCGAGCATAATTCATAACAGGAAGTATTCCTCTAACTCATAAAACAAACTAGGAAGAACTTAAAAGGCACTGGGTTCCTGCAGGGCCATCCTGCGAAGCCTCAAACAGAGAGAAGGCCAAAGAAGCTGTCCTATCCTTTGCCTGGGATAAAAAAGACACTGTGTGGGACATTCATTTTGTTGTGGTTTAGGACATTTGAAGCTTTCTGGCAGAAAAGGCCCTGAAGGAAATAATTTCTGTGGACTCAAAAACAACAAATCCTCTTTGGAGCAGGATGGATCGAAGATGGTAGATGGAAAGCATTTGGGGAAGTTAGAGGGACTATTCAAAGGTAAAACATGGTTGTTAGGGGTTTGTGGGTATCCAAGTATTCCTTCTCCCTTCTTGATCAATGGTCCTGACACCACAAGGGCCGTCTGTGTCAGGACGCAGCATCCAGCCCACAGCCAGAAGGCTGGGGCAGAGGGCATTGCTCCTCTGTCTCATTCCCCACTAACCACCTGCAACCCCTCCACCTCTGTAAGGGCAGAGTGACACGGGGTTCACAGGCTGGTGGGAAGTTGTGCAGGTGAGCGTGCCCTGTTTTCAGGAGGCTCTCCACACCCGGCTACTGTTCATTCTGCTCTCGCTCTCTCTCTGTACCAGACTCTCCAGAGAGCTTTCTTTTGCTTTTCATCTTCCTGAGACACCCACATGGTGAGAACGGCTGTTTTCCACTTATTAAGAGGACACCAAGACACTGAGGGGACAGGCAGGTGCCTTAAGTGACTGGCCTTTGGGTACAACACAAGCCTGGTGATGCCAGCCCTTGGGCTCTTCCGCTCTCTGCGGCTTTTCATCCACAAATGTTGGTTGAATTTCAAGTAGGCAGTCCACCTTTTGAAGGCAGGTAACATTTGGATTTCCCAAACTCTCATCACATAGCATCTGTTCTGCTGCTAGCTGCCAATAAATATTTACAGAAATTGAAACGTTACAGCTCAGTGGGAAGGTCCCTGCTGGCCAGGTCAGGGCTCCCAGACAGCTGTTTTGTGAGTTTCGTGTGACTCCCTGATCCAGGCGGATGATCTCTGTATAAAAGGACTCAAGGGTCACCTAACTCACAGCTTCCAAATCAGGAGATCTGTGAACTATGTTCTTCTCCACCCTGCATATTGAAGAGCTGGATCTGAGAGCCTCCTGGTGGCCAGGCCAATATCGGAGCCCCTGGGACATTGTCCACGAGAGTGACTTTGACTCTCAACAGACTCATTTAAGAAGTAACATGGCAAAGGGCGTGGCTGGTCTGCTTCATAAACGTTGCATATTTTCAAAAGCTTGAAGTAAAGACTGCATGGTTGGCAGTGGGATCACCAACCAGTGCCAAATGAAAACCACTAAAGCATTACAACAGAAAACACATTAGTATTGAGAACTACCTCTTCCTCACATGCTCTCTTTGTTCTTTTTCTTTTTTACAGATTTGTTTTATCTTATGCATACGAGTGTTATGCCTGCATGTGTACATGTATACCATATGTGCTTGGTGCCCACAAAGGTCAGTGGAGGGACTCAGATTCCCAGGAACTGGAATTGTGGGTGGCTGTGAGCCCCAATGTGGGTGCTAGGAACTCAACCCAAGTCTGCAAGAACATGTGCTCTTAACAACTGTGGTATCACTCTAGATTTGTCTCTTCGTTGTGTGTGTGTGTGTGTGTGTGTGTGTGTGTGTGTGTGTGTGTGTGTGTCAGAGTTTCTCTGTGCAGCCCTGGCTTTCCTGGAACTGACTTTGCAGACCAGGCTGGCCTCGAACTCACAGAGATCTGCCTGCTTCTGCCTCTGCCTCCCAAGTGCTGGGATTAAAGGCGTGTGCCACCTTGCCCAACTTGCCTCTTCATTCTTAAGTACAGATGTACAGGGCTCGATTTGATGTGGTATCCAAGGACAACGAAGTGTAACTTGGGAAGGTCCTTCTGAGAGTCTAGTTGGGAGTGTTGGGTACTGTCTGAACAAATCCCAGTATTTTTGCTCCTAGCCGCCACTGCTTCCAGGATCAGAGGTCCACGGTACGGAGTCATAAAGACACATACGCCTACTGTCCGTGCTTAGATTCTTAGATTTTGGTGCCAGGCAGATTCTTTTCCCGGTGCGGTCTAAGATTGGCAAGATTCCCCTTAACCCTGCCTAGAACTCTGGTACAACTTACATTGTCAAAAAGTCACCCTCTACACTGCCGCTTACAGAACAGCCTAGAGACGTTCATCCTTACCGAGGGATCAAAGCAAAAGGCCCTCCTGTGACAGGAGCCCTTCGGGTTCACTGATTAAGATGACTACTTCTGCACTGATGCTTTTGTTTTTAAAACCCAACAAGGGCCCTGGAGAGATGGCTCAGAAGGTAAACACGCTTGTTGTGTATGCATGAGGACCTGAGTCCAGATTCCATGTAAAAAAGCCAGACATGGCCAGGCCCTGTGAGGGGTGAAGACGGGAGAGTCATTGGGGCTTGCTGGCTGCTAGCCTAACCTCACCTTTAGTAAGAGACCCTGTTTCAAGGGACTAAGGTAAACAATGACAGACAAAGCTACCTGATGTCCTCTTGCCTTGGGGGTACATACCTGCACACACATGCATATATGCTACACACACACACTCACACCACATACACACACACACACACAAATCAAAACATTAAAAATGAAACAAAATATATAACAAGCAAGAAAGCTCTTGCTTAAAGTAGGAAGCCAATAAGCACCAAAAGAACGACGTATGGACAAGAAAAAAAGGGTTTGATGACTATCAGCACCCCAATAGATTCAAGTCAACCAATGGATGATAAGACTAGTGGATGAGGTCTGCAAGCTATATTTATAATCTAGAAGCATCTCTTCACAGGTGCTTATTAATTAGCAAATAATGTTGCCAAGTAATGTGATATTATTTTACAAAGTGACATTACCAAAGAGAAACTTGGCCAATGCCAGTGTGACTAAATAACCAAAGTCAACATCATCAGAAGGACAGGAGGGACAGGTAACTCCTTCTGAGCCTACTGAGAACACAGCACTCCAACCATGGTGACGAAAAGCAAGCATCCTGGAGAAGTGTGTGTGTGTGTGTGTGTGTATACATAAGCATAGACATAGACATAGATGTAGATCTGTGACAGACCTGTGCAATAAAAACACGCCATTGTCTTGGGTATGATCATGAACTTGGTAACAGTTTCACATTAAATGACTGAATACATGTGTTGCGGTTTGAACGTGAAGAGTCCCCCATAGTCTCCAGTATTTCAACACTTGGTCAGCTGGGGGCATTGGTTTGGAAGACTGTGAAACCGTTAGGAGGTGGATCCCCTGCTGGAGGAAGTTGGTCACTCTGGATGGGACCTGAGGTTTTGATAGCCTGGCTCCCCTCCCTGGCGGTTAGCTGTTTCCTGATTGTGGATTCAGTGTGAGCAGCTGCCTCAAACTCCCGCCACCCTGCCATTCACTGCAGGAAGGATCTCCTCAAACTTGAAGCAGAATAAATCCTTCTATTCTTCAGTTACTTGCTCAGGTATTTATCACAGTGGCAAGGAGGTGGCTAAGGCAGCTAGCTCTGTCTGCGGCTTTCTTTTTCTGTGAAGGAAGCTTGCGAAATCTGAGCACAGATTGGAAAAGAGCGTAGCACTGGTCTTGTCGTATTGATCATGTGATGGGAGAGAAAGGGTTAAAGTGAATGTGGCCCCTCTGCCCCGCCGACCTGCTTCTGCTCTGGTGCCACGTGTCCGTGCTTGAATTTATATATTAAATCCGAACTCTGCAATATGAGAGGAAACACGTGGTTTTTGTCTTTCTGGTTTACTCTGTGTAGCATGTCAATCTCCTTTGGACTCATTTTCCAGCGAGTGACATAGTTTTGTTATTTTCAGCTCACTGAGACTCCAGTTGTGTCTGCGGCTCACATTCTCTTTACCCATCCATCTGCAGATGGGCATGTAGGGTGGTATAATCTTAACCACCGTTAAGTGCCGGGTTCTCCAGAACTGATAGGATTTACACGATTGTGTTTCTGTTGCCACCAAGCACCATCCATCTCCAGGACCTTCTCATCTTCCCCGGCCTGAAGCTCCGTACCCGGTAAGCACTGGCTTCCGGGCCCCACTTTTGATCCTCTTGCAATGATTTTACGTTCTGTACCTCTGATTGGGTTCAGATATCATGTACATGGAATCAGAGACTGCTTGTCTCTTCTGTTCATGTAGCATATTGCTCTCAAAGTCACTCCTAGTGACTGGAGCAAATATGGGAGTCTACTTCCTTCGTTGAGGCTGGATGATACTCTGTTGCATTGCCTTGGTGTGTGTGTTCGCGGGAGCAGGCAAGCGTGTGCACGAGAGTGTGTGTGTGCGCGTGTGTTTGTGTGTATATGTGTGTGCACAGTTTGTTTATTTGATCCCTTGATGGACAATTGGCTTTGTACACAGGTCCTTTCAATAACAGTTAAGGCATGAAGCTGAGCAGCCCTGAGAATTGCTGGGTGGGTGGTTTCTTAGCTGGTGGAGCAGGGAAGACAAAGGCGTGGGTAAGTCCTAAGCGTTTCTTAAGGCCCAATTCCAACACTGCTTTCCAAAGCCTGGTCTTGCTTTGCCGAGGAGTGATCCACTCCAGTCTCTGCTTCCAAGTGACTTCAGCTGCCTTTATCTCATTGCTGTATTGTGCCAGCTACCAGGCTACCAAACCATCCAAACCTCTCCCATCAGACCTTCGTCTGACTAAGGGCTGCAAACAATTTGTGAGATCAGTGGATTGCCCTTCACAAACTGAAAAGGATGGATTTGAATTTCTCTTTTACTCTTAGTCCCATACGGAAGAGGAGATAAGGAAGGAGATGAAAAAGGGGGAAAAATGGGGGTTGGCAGAGGAAAACAAGCAAAGAGCTTGTGGCATCTGCTAGTTAAGCTCTGTATTCATCACCAGGAAGGGATGGATATTGGAGATCACCTAGAACAATGCACTTGCTTTATCCAGGGGTAAAGGGCTTTATGCAAGCTTCGGAGATGGATGTAGTATGGTTGGGGCAAAGTTAGCCCGCAAGCATCCTGGGAGGTGATGCAGACGTGTTTCCAGTACCTCTTCCCCTTGTCACGTTGTTGCCCAGGGCCCTGACATCGAAAAGCGCTTTTATTATTTCATGAATGGTCGATGGATTGATGACCTAGAGGAGCCCTCACAGAGCCCTGCAAGCCATACCAGCAAGCTGTGGGAGCCTCCCTGTACTTCAGGTCTTGGCTGGGAGGATACAGGGAGATCGAGTTTGAAGCAGACGCTGAGGTTTTCGACTGAGTAATTAGAAAATTAGAATACTACTTAATTAGTATTAAGTCAGATGATTAAATGTTACTAAGGTTAGATGGTGGTTGGGGACTAGGACTGGCAAGTGGAGTTCAACAGCAGAGACCCCGGAGTGGAGACTTTTGAACAGATAGGTTAATGTTCATGATGGCATTAGTAACGCACAAAGTCAATCCTAGCAGTCAGACTTGAGAGAGGTGGTGGCGTAAAGAAAGTAAACAGGCAGAGGGACTTCAGTAGTTACGGGAAGTGAGGGAAGATAGAAAAATCAAAGTTGGAGGCAAGTATGCAGTGGTCCCATTGGGATTCAGGAGCTAGATTCAACCATCCCATCCATGGGAAACCGTGTATTGCCTGTGGTTTCGATGCTTCAGAGGCGGAGTCTGTAAGCTGGATGCAGAGTCTGTAAACTGGATGCAGAGTCTGTAAGCTGGATGCAGAGTCTGTAAACTGGATGCAGAGTCTGTAAACCGGATGCAGAGTCTGTAAGCCGGATGCTCATGCAATCCCTTTGTACTGTAGTACTTGGTCTCACTTTTGGAGCTGGTGGAACAAGCTCTAGGACACAAGTGGAACACATTTCCTCCTATTGCTGTGATGAAATGTGTGTGACCATGGCTGTGATGAAACACCATGAACAAAAACTACGTAGGAAACAAAGAGTTTATTTGGCTTACACTTCTCATCATAGTCCATCACTGAAGGAAGTCAGGACGGGAACTCAAGCAGGGCAGGAACCTGGAGGCAGGAGCTGATGCAGAGGCCATGGAGGGGAGCTCCTTATTGGTTTATTCCCTCCGGTTGGCTCAGCCTGCTTTCTTATAGAGCCCAGGACCACCAGCCCAGGGGTGGCCCCACTCACAATGGGCTGAGCCCTCCCCCATCAATCATTAATTAAGAAAACGGTCTACAGGCTTGTCTACAGCCCAACCTTTTTTTTCTTTTTAAAAATTCTAATTTTATTTGCCCATTCAATTTGTTTTTTACAGGTATACTTTGATAAACATATCCATCCTCCTTCCCCCCCCCACTGTCCTGTTCCTTTCCCTCCCCTCCCCCCTTAACTCTCCCCTCCCCCATTTGCCTCCTTTATTCCCTTTTATTCACTTCTAATGTCATTTTATAGCCACATTCATGCCCAATCTTACAGAGGCATTTTCTCAATTAGGGCTCCCTCCTCTCAGATGACTTCAGCTTGTGTCAAGCTGATATAAAACTCACCAGCACACCTCTTTTGGGGAATTTTCTTTGAACCCACGTGCCTAAGGAAGTTGTATGTAGGGATCTTCATTGGCCTGGCAGGAGGGGAGGGCATTGTCCTGTTATTGGCAGACAGTGTCTGGACTTCTTGCTTAAAAAAAAAAGTTCCCCCTCCTCTGTCGCATCACACACTGTGACACCCACTTCACCAGCTGCCTGGAGTCCAAGTGAGAGCAGTTTCTCTCCCATGTACTAATGCCGAGGCTACAAGGCTGCCATGAGTCTGGGACTGGCCTGAAGATGAGGCTGCTCATGTCATGGCTGACAGGGAGCAAAGAGAGGAGGTGCAAGGACCATGTGCAGCCTTCAAAGGCAGACCCCCAGTGACCTGCTTCCTCCCAGAGCTTCCTCCCCCTCCCCAAACAGTGCCACAAGCTGGGGACTGAACAGTCACACAAGAGCCACTGGGGACATTGCATATCCAAGCCAAGTGCCTTGGACTGCTCAGCACTGGGTCGAAGGGACTTGTAATTGGAAAGACATATGGTATTTAAAGTCTGGCAAGATTTGGGCCCAGTGAAGTGTTAGGATTATGTTGTTGCTGTTGTTGTTTTCAAAGACGAATGAGGGAAGAGGAGACTAGAAGGTGGGGCCTCTTACCAGATCTGTCTCATCTTCAAGACTCTTTTCTCCTTAGCCCACTCCATGTATGCCAAGAGAGCCTCAAACAACCGTTTGCTCCATCCAAAGGGCGCTCTGCCAGCCTCTTAAAATAGTTCTTTTTACCCTAACCCACGATATAAGAACATCAGAAGGAAGGAGATTTGAAGAAAATAGATTTGAATGACAAGACTTGATGAGGAAACATGAAACTCCTTTCCTGGAAGGCGGAAGACCGGGAGTTGTGCTATGGGGAACGAGGTAGTTGGGAAGGAAGGAAAAAGCAGGCGGGCAGGAAAGAAGGAAGGGAGAGTGGATGTAAATAAAGAAGAGGGGGAGGGGCAGACTGGAAGATATGCTCATATGGACATGGTCCCTTGGAAGCACTGCCATCAAGATGAAGTGTGTTCTAGACTTCTGAAAACAGAAGAGTTTGGGTAAATAGGCTAAAGTGTGGATCTAATCTTCATAGCCCTCAGTTTGCTGACCCATGGAGTGGGGTAATAACAAAATCTACTAAACGTTGGTGCGTGCGTGTTAGTCCTGTGGTGTGTGTAGGATGCAGTGGGGCCCAGAACACACAGTGGAGAACATACAAGCTGTTTACACTTTCATCATTCTCAAAGTCCTTGGCAGTCACGCAGCAGGCAGAACATTTTCACCTGTAGAGGGACACTTAACAGAGGTCAGCGGTGTCCCCCGGGGGCCAGCTGAAGGGGGAAAAAAGAAAATCTGAAGGACTGGAGGTTGTAGGACTGAGGGGACTTGGTAGAAGAAGCAGAGTGGAGGGCACCTGTGTCAAATGACGGGGACCTCAGAGATGTCCTGGTGTGCTTTTATTGTTGCTGTGATAAATGCCATAACCAAAGCAACTTGAGGAGAAAGGTTTTATTACATCTTATAGATTGCAATCCATCATGGAGGGAAACCTGGGCAGGAGCTTGAGCAGGAACTGAAACAGGGGCCATGGTGAAGTGCTGCTTACTGCCTTTCTTCCTTCTTATGTTCTGTTAGCTTATCCCGCCCAGGCCCACCTGCCTAGGGATGGTACCACCCACTGTGGGCTGGACCCACCTCCATTAATCATCAGTCAAGAAAATGCCCCACAGACATGTCCACGGGCCAATCCAATAGAGGCAGTTCCTCGACTAAGGTTCTCGTTTCCTGTGTGTGTCACGCTGTCCACAAGATTAACCAGGACAGGGGAGGACCACAGGATTCAACAGGCTGTGTGTATGCTCAGAGGGGTGCACCTGAGACTTGGAGGAAGCAGGCAAGGTCACAGAGGCAGAAGTGTAGTGGTACAAAGCCAGGGGCAAAGGCAGGAACAGAGCGTGGTGAGCAACGGAAATGAGTGGCTGGAGGAGCCAGAGGAAGCCAGGTTGGGAGGCTGCAGGTCTGTGAGTGAACCTGTCAGGGTAGGACATGGGGTTCCAGCCATGGCCAGCTTGTCTCTAAGGGGTTCAACAGGAGGATAGAAGATTGCTAAGCCATAGCTCCAATGCACCTCCTAGCTCTCTGCATCTCCACCTCCTTGGTTATACCCTCACGACAGTTCTCAGGGTGGCCTGCTTGTCTCAGGAAGATGTATGGATGCCTGTGTCCTCTTCCTGCATATGTTTCAGGGATGTGCATTCAAAACTGACTGACTCATGGGCTGGGGAGATGGCCCAGGCAATAAAGTGCTCATTTTGTAAGCATGAAGACCAGAGTTTAATCCCTGGAATCCACATTAAGAAAACGGGGTGGGGGGAGGGATGGAAGGCACACTGGTACACACTTGTAATCCCAGTGCTAGGGCAGTAGAGACAGGCAGATCCCCAGGGCTCACCAGATACCCAGTCTGGCTTTGGTGAATCCTAAGCACACCCTGACTCTGTCTACAATGGTAGTCCCACCTCATTCCCTCCAGAATTTTCTCATCAAGTGTTGATTCAGAATAGGGTGAAGCTACCTGGTCAAAGACCCATATTGTCTCTCTTCCTTCCGTATCTTAGGGGTGAAGAATAAGAGTCTGTCATGTTACAGATGGTAAAATGTCACACAGGCACGGGCACACACGCACATGCACACACACACACACACACACACACACACACACA
>CABHPR010128125.1:10501-28097 GCA_902168415.1 Peromyscus melanophrys
ACACACACACACACACACACACACACACACACACACACACACCTTTTCACATTCAAATATTGACTTAGATATGATGAAGCGTGCAGTCTTCCTTAGCCGAAGCCTCCGAAAGCCTGTAATTCACCATTATCTCTGCATGGCCAGGTGGACTCTGCAGGAGCAGAAGATTCATTTTCCTGTTGGAAACAATGAATGGGGTTGAGATCCTGATTTATGTGGGAGCTGCTGTAGGCTGCCAACTCTGAGTTTTTCTCTCTGATCCAGGATAGTATCTGTTTCCAAACAAAGCCAGCCAGGAGCACACAAAGAGAAAAGCACAAACCAAGTAGGGACTTTAGCTCAAGAGAGAAAAATCTTATCTACCTGAATACGCTCTTGAGGTCAAAGAGGAAGGCTGGAGGTCATGCAGACTTTTCATCTGGGTGCTCTAAGAGGACTCAGGAGAGATCTGCAGTGGGGAGTGTCAACGGAATAAAGGGAGGTGGGAGAACTGGAGGGCTCCTGCAGGGGTGCTGTTTGCAGAGAGGAGGGATGAGTGGCAGGCTGTTGCAGGGGTGCTGTTTGCAGAGAAGAGGGATGGGGGCAGGTTGTTGCAGGGGGGCTGCTTGCAGAGAGGAGGGATGGGGGCAGGCTGTTGCAGGGGGCTGTTTGCATAGAGGGATGAGGGGTTGGGCAGGAAGAGTCTTGGGCTTCTGCACTGTTCTAAGAAGGGTTCATTGAGGGTGAGAGGGACCCGCCAAACCAAAGTGCTCTTCAAAGGAGTCCGTCCTTCAGGAACGGGGCTGAGTTCCTGAATCCACCTTGCTAGGTGGCTGACAGGTCCTCTGGAGGCCTGGCCCTGAGACAATGGCAGCTACAACTAGAGACACTGGCTGTTTTGTTCTCTGCAGTGAAGATCTGAGGGGCTCATAGCCTTGGTGGCCCCAGTCCTTAGGAAGCCACAGCTGACAATTCTGTTAATGGTGCAATGCATTCTGCTCAAACCAATAGCAGTGACTCTGGGATGGTCCTTACGGTCAGGGATAAAATGAACTGGGCTTGAGCATGGACCAGGGCTCACTGTTGGTCTGAAGCCGTGAAAGATTTTTACCCCATCACTCCTGACACTAAAATTGTGTGTGTGGCAGGGAGGTGGATCTTCACATCAGATAATTCTTTACTCTCCTGACACTAACAAGGTGTCTTACGTTTCAACTTCTTTCTGACAGTAACGACCTAGAGTTTGGGCAGACCCAACAGATAAGCTCCATTTGACAACACTGCCCGAATTCTACACACCAGCCACGGAGTGCAGCCACAGAGTGCAGCCACGGAGTGCAGCCACAGAGGCTAGGACCTTGCATACGTCTGACTTACTGGCCACAGAATTGGAGTCAGCGTACGCATCCCACAATCCTATTCTCAAGGTCAATCATTTGCTTCAACAGCTAGAAGAACTCAGGGAAACACTTTTATTTACCACTTTACTGTGATTATGATTTGAATGTGAAGTGCCCCCCACAGGCTCATGTGTTTGAACACTTGGTCCCCAACTAATGGTACTGTTTTGGGCAGCTGTGGGACCTTCAGGAGGCGGGGCCTATCAGGGGTGGGGGGTGGGGATTGTGTTGCTGGGAGCATAGACCCTAAGGGTTATAGAGCCATTTCTGTTTGAACTCTCTGTTTCCTGGTTCACTAAGCTGTGAGCAAGCTCTCGCCCACACTGTCAGAGCTTCATTGACTTTACTGTGACTTTCCTAATAACGCTCATGGCAACCTTCGCAAAGAGTATAACTGGGTCCTCATGCTCAAGAGCAGGAAGGCTGGCAAGCCAGAGCAGGCTGGAAGGAGAAAAAGCAGGCAACAGTCATAAGCCTCATTGCATGAATACTGACAGCCTCCAGCCTGAGAGCCTTGCATAACCACCCTTCCCTTAGTCTCAGAAGAGAAATAATTTCAGATTGAGAAAACAGATACCTAATGTCATCCTGCAAGTAACAGAACCCAAATTGGTTTGAGACCTGCCCGACCCTACATCCCACATTTTGTTTGTATCCCCTGAAAAATTTAATGCCGGGGTCTGGGATTCAAGGACTGCCATGTTTCACCTATCCTTGAGCTTGCTCTCCCTGGGGAGTCCTTCTCAATGTTTTTAATCAGGGCCCCGCCCATTGTCTCTTGTCCCAGCCTCAGCCCCACTCTGGCTTGTTTATATAAATGAGCCTCTGGCAAGGGGAAGAACACCCAAGGCTGACAGGATCACTATAATATTCATTCAACCATGGACTTGCTAGCTAGCTTCTTGTACCTGCTGGGGCCAACTTGTTATTTGTTTGTTTATACATTTCTGTCTTCGTGGCACTGGTGGTGAACCTTGGCATCACGCACATTAGGCAAGTACTTCACCACTGAACTCTATCCACAGCCCTTTCATTTTTATTTTCAGACAGGGTCTTGTTAAGTTGCCCAGGTTGGCCTTGAACTCACTTTGTAATCCAGGTAGCCCTTGAACTTTCAATCCCCCTGCTTCAGATTCCGGGGCAGCTTTTGATCCTGCCATGCATGACCTCGATGTTCAACATGTTCGTATTGGCCAGGATTGATTTTTATGAATGAACACCTCACATGAGTGTTAAATCCATCTCAAGAGCGACTGCACCAAACTCTAGCCCCAGCCAGACATGACTACACAGTAGAATGGTTCAGTTATTACAATAGCATCATCCAGCTGAACTAGAAGAAACTAGAAGGACAGGAAGAAATGCTGGATGAGCCATGATCATTTAACTGCAATGTAGAACCTAGCGTCTCTAACAAGAGAAGTAGCTTTTCCCCAAGATTGAAGCCAAGCTCCCTCGGAGGCAAACTTGACCTATTTATAGTCTTTGTTTATCCTCCCAGTATGAATATTTATATATTTCACTGTAGAAATATTAACAAGTTGATTGCAGACTGTTGCCCTGCACTCTACCTGGGATGTTACATAATGTACAGTATGGGAGCTGAATTAACTTTCTCAAATCAGAAAGATTGTGAATCAGAACCACATCTCACTGCAGGGATTTTGCATAAGTAAGGGATTATCTTCCGGAGTTCGGCATCAATCAGTAGATTTTTCAGATAGACATAATCAACCAACTCAAACCGGCTTAAATAATAAAAATATACTGTTGCACTATGGAAAAGAAGTCTAGACACAATATTAAAGCCCACTATTCTCTGCCCTTTTCCTTGCCTCTGCTCTCCTTCGCCTGTTGGATTTGTGTAAGGTTATCTTTATTCATTGCAGAAAAGAAAAAGGCCAGTTCCAGGCCTCATTCTGGCACCTGTATAGCTCAAAACAAGAGGAGACACTGTTGTCTGAACATTCCAGGAAAAAGTCCCACAGCACCCTCGAATGGGGGGTGGGGTGGGAATGTGAATTGTTCTGATTGGTTTTGTCTAGAGCAAGTTTGCTCCGTTTAGGGTTGGGAGGAAATGAGTGTCACTATGGATGTCCTTCTTTCATCTTTCTGTTCCCTTCCCAAGACTGGCTTCCTCATAGTAGCTGAATGCTCACAGAAGACTCAAGTATTTTGCTTCCACACCACACTGCAATGTTTATACCACTTGAAGTGGAAGAGGCCAGGCGGGGGACACGGAGGGTGCTTAATAACAGCCTGATAAGGGCTTCATGGGATTAGGGCTCAGTATCTAAAAACTGCACTCTGCTGCTTTCTAGGGCTACTCTAACAAAGGAACGTGAGCTGGTAGCTTAGGCCACAGGTCCCATTATCTCACAGTTGTAAAAGCCAGTATACAAAAATCAAAGTCCACAGACGTGGTTCCTTCTGAGGACTGTGAAGGAAGGGTCCCCTCCACGCTTCACCCTGTGGCCTGAAGGCAGCTGTGTTCCCCTTGCAGAGCTTTCCATCATCTCCTATCCTTCTCCGGTTCTTTGTCTACATCCCCTATTTTTGTAAGGACATACTGGGTTAGGGACCCACTCTACTCCTACACCCGCATTGTAACTTAATTTGCTTCATCTGCAATGACCTTATTTCCAAATAAGGCCACATTCTGGGGTAATGGAGCTTAAGACGTCAACACATGAACTGGGAGTGGGGTATAATTCAGCCCACAGCATGTGAGGTCTTTCTTCCTATGAAGCAAAATCATGGATAAGGCTTTTAGGAGCAGCTACTGAAAAATAAAATCAGCCATCCTCCAGCCCACGGCAGTGACAGACAGGAGCACAATAAGCCCCAGAGAGATTTTCTCATCACGTTGCCATCTCTGCCTGTGGTTTCCCTAGCTGGGCACTCTCTGGAAATCATGTGCTAATTGGCTCTTAAGATCCTTCTCCCCTCTTTTGGACCCTGTCTAGCTAATCCTCCTGGCACCTGCTGGAAGACGGGACCTGACTTAGAAGAGAAAATTCTCAAGGGGTTTAGGATAGACATGTCCAGAGGAGGTGAGGCTTCTGAAGTTGCCCAGCTGTCCAGAATAGTCAGTAGTAAACGTCAAGGACTATGTGTTCAGTGTCATGAAGGCTGAATGCCCTAGTGGGGGACACCTCCTCTGCAAGCACCCATTGGATTATAGATGTAACAATACCCCTCCACATGAGGACAGACCTTTATCACATCTCAGATAAGACTCTACAGGGGGCACAGGCTGAGATGGAATGAAGGTCATGGGGACTCGGGGCATCTATTGGTGCCCAAGGCACTAAGAGGAAGTCCTTCGTCCTAACAAGAAGCCAACCTTACTATTTGGAGCCCAAGCTGTCTGGAGCATCTGGTATGCCGTCTTGTTTCTTGCTACCAAAAAGGTCACTATCTGCTCAAAAGGAAGATTAGATGGGACTCATGGTTGATCTTGTTCTGTTTTGTAACAGCCTCCTGAGGAGGGAGACTAGCATGCAATAAATTGTACTTTTTTGAAGTGTACCATTTGATCATCTTTTATATAAGCACTGTAAACGGAAGTTTCTGTCCTACCAGCAACTCCCAAATACCCATCAGCCGCTTCCTAAATAATTGACTAGGAGGCTTAATATTACTTATAAATGCTTGGCCAATAGCTCAGGCTTATTATTAACTAGCTCTTACATTTAAATCAACCCATTTCTATTTATCTATACATCACCACATGGCCCATGGCTTACCGGTCCTTTGGTATCTTGCTCCTTGGGTGGCTGGCTTTGGTATCTTGCTCCCCGACTCTGCCCTTCCTCTTCCCAGCATTCTTAATTTGGTTGCCCTGCCTAACCTTATCTTGCCTCTCCATTGGCCAAAACTGCTTTATTATCAACCCATGTGAGCAACCCGCATTCACAGCATACAGACAGAAGGACATCCCACAGCAAAGCACATAACTGACACCACCACCCCAATGGAGTCAATGAGTCTGCTTGCCTCCCCTCTTTCCCTTCCATCATGGTCACTTTGTCCTCAGACACCCTCTGCTCGGCTTCATGCCACTGCAGACTAGTTTACATTTCTAGACTTCTTTATAAATGAATCCAGACAGTACATACTCTTTTTAAGGGGGGTGGGTGGGTCTGGCCTTGTTCACTAAGTATAACAGATTTATTGGTGATGTTGCAGACACCAGCAGCTCATTCTTCTTACTATTGCATGGCTCCCCGTTGCCGGCCATGTCTGTTGGATTAGCTACTTTCCTTGTTGTGATCAAACACCTGACAAGGAACTACATGGGGAGGGAGGGGTTCTTTTGGCTCACAGTCGAAAGACAAACAGTCTATCATGGCGGTGTGTGTGTGTGTGTGTGTGTGTGTGTGTGTGTGTGTGTGTGTTTAACTGCAGGAGTGTGAAGCAGCTGGTTACATTGTGTCTACAGTCAGGGAGCAGAGAGCAGACAGGAAGTAGAGGCGGGCTATAACATACTAAGGCCTGCTTCCAGTGACCCATTTCCTCCAGCAACTTTACACCTCCTCAAGGTTCCACACGCTTCCAAAACAGCATCACCAGCTGGGGGACACTGAAGACATAAGCGTCTACAGAACACAGTTCATGCGCATACCACCCTATCTTTGGACTGTAATTTATTTACCACTCGCCCATGCGTAGACAGATTATTTTCAGTTCCTCCTTATTGTGAATCAAGTTACTATGAACACCTGTGAGACAGTCCTGCTGCAAACACGAGGAACAAGGCTAAAAGTGGCTACTGTGGGTGGACAGCTGTCACACACAGGCCTGAATATCAAAGACTTGTTCCCCAGGGTGGCACTACTGGAAAGCAGGGGAATCTGTAAGAAATGGGGGGGGGGGGAGTCTTCAAATCATTGTGTGTGTGTCCTTGAAAGTGAGTGTGGTGTGGGACCACGGTCTCTTCTTTTTCACTTCCTGGCCAGGAGGTGAGCACTTGCGCTCTGTGGTACACTCCCATCATGAAGACCACCGCAGATGCCAAGCACCATGGCTGAGCACCATGAATTGAAGCCTCCAACACTGTAATCCATCCTTTTCCCTTTGGTTGTCTCAGATATTTGTTGTGATGGGAAACTAACTCAGCAGCGGTATATTTGGATTTTGGGTGGGGATTTACTTCTTTATACAGATAGTGGGGCCACTTTAGAACACTCTAAGGGATGAGTGGTTCTGACAAGACCAAGACCCTTGGTGTCTCTAGAGTCCTCCTCATCAGAGATCATACATGGCTTCTGCTTACTCTCCCTCCTCCCTAACCCTACACTGCTGCTATAATTAGCAACTAGAGCAGGACTTGGGGAAATGGGGAGCTGGAGGAAAAGCAGTTTCAACGATAACTGCTCCAACTCTATCAGTCAAGGCAACTGGCCTTCACAAATCCACCCAAAGACCAGCCAGAAGGACCCAAACCTCTGTGACTAGCCCTCCTCCAATCACACCCCACTGCACAGAGTGGGGAGTCCACACAAAGCCACTGTCACCTGCCTCACCCATACCTTCTGTCTCTTGCCCTTTGCTCAGATGGCCACAGCCCATTTGTCGGCCACCCATAGCCTGGTTCTCTAGCTGAGATGCCTGGAAAGTAGTCAGCTGTGTGCAGAGTGTGACCAGAACGTGCATGTGCTCATAGCACATTTTCATGTGTGTGCACAGGAGGCTTCTTGCAATGTGTGTGGAAGTCAGGAAGGGAAAGAGGCAGGAAAAGACTAAGGGTCCAGCTCACAGCCTGGAACTCAAAGGAGACCAAGAATCATCAGTTCAAGCCGGGTTCTCGGTAAGACCTATTGGTCAAGCAGGAGGTTAGAACACAACTTACTTCATGATGCTTCTGCTCGACTCAGAGCATTTGCCTCTGTAGACATTTCTGCTCTTACAGTGGGCCCTGCAGACATTAGGGATTGGCCAGGCCACCCATGCTCCTCCTGCTTCTCAGCGTTCTTGTGGTACGCGCTCGTCTTTGATGCTTTCTTTTCCCTTTCAGGGCCATCCTTGATGTTAATTTTAATCTTTTCCCAACAGCATGCATATTGAGAGACAGAAGTGTGTGCTGGGGGTGTGGGTGAAGGAGGGGACGGGCACATGACGGGATCCTCTCTCGCCTGTACATCTGGAGGCCAGGCTGCTAGGACTCTGGAGGATGAAGTTGGTGTTTCTCTGAGATTATGGAAATGAGGGTGGGAGGCTTTGAAGTCAGGCAGCTTGGTTTCCCAGTAAAAAGCTGCCCTGTGCACTGCTGGGCAAGGCTGATTGCTGAAAGGGCTGCAATTTTAACTCCTCCCTATCATAATGACTGTGTGGCTCCTCCCACTAAGAGATGCCATATGTCCCTTCTTCTGGATCAGATCAAAGATGCCCTTGAGACTTCCTGTGATTGGTAGGATGTGACAGAAGCAGCAAGCTTGGGCCTCAAGAGGCTTACCTCCCCTCCTCTCCGTCTCCCTCCTTTAGCTGCCATGGAAATAAGACAAGACCGGACTGCCCTAGGCCAGACAATGTAGAGCGGAGCCTGGACGATTCCTGCTTCACACAGGTGATGACTGAGCTTAGTTCCAATGAGGAGAGCATGTCTCAGAACCCCCCCCCACACACACACACATATAAATAAATCTTTCTAAGAAGGAATGATTCTGACACATGCTCCAAAGTGGATGCAGCTTGAGGACACTGTGCTAAATGAAATAAGCCAGACAAATGTGTGATTTCACTGATGGAAGACACCTGGAGTGGTCAAAACCACAAAGACAGAAAGTAGAATGATGGACACCAAGGAGGTCAGAGGAGACTGGAAGTCGTCTCATGGACATGGAGTTCCAATTTGGGAAGCTGAAAAAGGGTCCAGAGACAGTTATACAGCACTGTGAACATGCACATTGCTGAAGGGTACCATTAGAGAGAGTTACAAATGACATTTTTATGTTCCATCTATTTTAAGACAATTACAAAGAAAAGAAAGCAGCTATGCCAAGCAACCAGGATAGTGTATTACCTCAAAGCATCCATCTTAGCCACAAAAATAACAACAACAATAATAATAATGTTCTGTATGTCTCTCAGTGCAATATTAGCCAGTCAAACTGAAGGGGCCACTCCTCTGAACACTGGCCTCCAGGCATCCCAAGTACATCACCATCTTGATGAGAACAGCTGTGCTCACCAACATGAGACTCTCATTGGATTGGCCCTGTTAGCAGAATTGCCTCAAAGAGAGTTGGGCGAGAATCATCCAACCTTCACCTGTCACTAAAGCCACTCACTTCCCCCACCAGCTATATGCAACCCGACCCCAGATGCATGTGGCGTTGGGAGGTGCTAAGCACATAGGAGATGAGAGGTTAAATGAAGATGAGACTCCATCTGTCTTAGTTCAGGTCTTTATTGCCTCGATGAAACACCATGACCATAAAGCACGCTGGGAAGGAAAGGGTTTATTCAGCTTACACTCCCACATTTTTGTTTGCCACTGAAGGAAGTCAGGACAGGAACTCAAACAGAGCAGGAAGCAGGAGCTGAGGCAGAGGCCATGGAGGGGAGCTGCTTACCGGCTTGCTTCCCATGGCTTGCTCAGTCTGCTTTCTTATAGAACCCAGGACCACCAGTGCAGGGATGGCACCACCCTCCATGGGCTGAGCCCTCTCCTATTGATCGCTAATTGAGAAAATGCCTTACAGCTGGATCTCATGGAAGCATTTCCTCAACTGAGGCTCCTTCCCCTCTGATGACTCTAGCTTGTGTCAAGTTGACACACAAAACCAGCCGGTACACCATCCCTGTAGCTTTAGGGAGGTTGTCACCTAGGCCGGGTTGAGATTTTTCAGTGGCGTTCCTATAAGTAACCCCTCACTCATGTCCCTGTAGTGAAGCTCAGTTAAGTCGCAGATTCACCCAACTGGACTTCGGTGGACTTCTTTCTTTGGTCTGTGGTTTGTTCTCTGTCTGAGGTAAATAGATGACTGATTAGCTCTTCTCATGAAAAGTTAATGCAACATCATCTATAACGCCTGCAGTCAGTAACAGAAGCTAAAACACCTCATTTAATTACACAATAACCCTCTTTACCTGGCTGCCTGGATTGTCAGCCCTGTGTCTGGGACCAACAGACAGAAGGAAATGGAAAACTAAGAGGCCACTTTTGAATAACGCATCTCAGCCTTTGGTGAGAGGGGCACATAGGTGAACAACTGAATCCAGATGTTTCTTTCCGTGACAAGCTGTTTGGTGCACATGCAGATGTAAGCAAATAGTATTCAGTAAGGGCCCTGGTTGGAATCCCTGAAGAAAAGGTTTAGGAGAATTTCTTTTGCTCTCCATCAAAGAACCAAAGTTAACCACAGGTGACAACTGTGTAAGGTGATGACCAGAAACACTGAGACACGTATTGTGGAGTCCTCGGCAAATCTGAGCTGTCATTGACAGAGCCTCTACAGCAAGATGGAGGAAAAACACATCCAGCGTTCGTTCTGGAGGCCACAAGATGCAAGTGACCATGGTTCTGTTCACAAGGAAGCCTTTGTGTGAACAAGGATACCTGTAGATCTGAATTTCATATTGAGAGGTGAATGGGAATCTAATGAAACCAAGGCTACGTGAACTTATCGATTCCTGACTCTCTCTAAATAAATGGCACCATCATCTACATCTGGCGTTCCACAATGGAGTGCATGGGCTGATCAGAGGCACGATTGTGTTAGCAGCTTACGAATAAAAGGGAGGGCTGGAGAGTATTTTGTAAATTGTTCACACTATTCAGACAGTCTACGGAGTAGCTAGTATCTTTAAAATGGTTTAACACCATTTTAGAGCATAAGATTGAAATTAATTAAAACTTACTGGATATGCAGGAAACATATGAATGTGTATGGACAGAGTATATGTATTCAAAATGAAAATTTAACTTTGGACAAGTGGAGCTAATATGATTTGCCAGTAATATTAATTAGAATAATACATGCATCTTAAAAACGATTTAACCCTGACAGGAACAGCTGTGTAGACTTGAGGAAACGCATCGTCGTTGTTTAGAAGAGCTCAATAAGGGCCAGTTTGATTGCATTCCAGAATCATATGCATCACCAGAAGATAATATATTCACCAAAGGAAATATAGGAAAGACATTGCTGTTGGATTCAAAGAGTCCCCCCACCCTTAAAATACAATTTCAAGAAATCAGATAATCTAAATTCTGACTGATGATGAGGAAGTCTTGGCCAGTTGAGGAATATGAGATACAATCCTGCCTTATGCTAACACATGTGTTCAGATAAACTTTCAATGCTGACTACTAAAATCTTGGTTAAGATTCCTATACAGCCACTTCTGGTATCTAAAGAGCTCTGCAAACGCAAACATGCTTCTCAACACAAACTATTTTTGAAAAGCAAGACTTCCGTGTTTTATTTTCTAATTGTAAGTATATAATGGAAAGAGAAATGTAATGTATGCAAATGTAAACCCTTCCCAATGACTCCAGTGAGCCATAGAAATACGACAGCACACCATTTTCTTCATGCGCAACAATGTCAAAAATGCTGGAGAATGGTGCTTTAATCTGTTATAAGCAAAGTGCACATCCAGAAGGGTAGACAGTATGTTGCTTTCCCCAAACGCACTTAGTCATAGAATATTTCCTGTGATAACATTGCTTAATGTCCTGTGAAGCACGGGTGTTTCGTGGCTAACAGTTCAGAGAAATGTATGCATGTTAAATTCTACACACAGATGAGGAACCCGGCTCTAGAGAGCGAAGGGGAATTTATTCAAGGCTATGGGAAGCTTGTGCCTGTCTGTGCTTTCTAGTCTTGTGCCTTCTCACACAGCTTCTCCAAGGAGGAAGTCAGGGTAGAATTTAGAGAGACCCATAAGCAAGACTTCACTCTTTTTCTAAATCATGAGCTTTCATCATTTTTAACTTTACCTTCCTGTCATTTCTTTAGGGATGTCTATATCCATTTTTTTTAATCGTTAAACTCACCATTGGTTTAGATGGTATAAGTTTCCATGTTTTCACTTGTGATGTTTGGTCTTGGTTATCAACTTGATGGATTAAGAAATGCCTAGAGCCTAAGCGAAACACACCTTTGGGTGTGTCTATGAGGATATTACCAGGAAACACAGAATGGGGACAGCACTGCTCCATGGGCTTGGATCCTGCACTGAATAAAAAGGACGAAAGGAGAAATCCAGATGAAACTAGAATCCCCCTTGCTCTGCCTCCTAGTGTCTCAAGATGTGAGTAAGCAGCCTTGCTTTCTTGCCACCACAGCCAAGGGCAGCTTCGGCCAGTGCAGCTTGCTGTATAGCAATATCCTCTGAATTGGAACCGTACAGAGGGAGGCTCATTAAGACCTAAGTAGCAAACTCTTAAGTCTCAGAAAGTCCCTGAAACTTACAAGATCCAAAGTGCACGCCCCTATGCTGGTAAAGCAGTAAAGACTGCTGGGGAGAGAAGAGGCTCTCTGACCTGTCAAGGTGCCTGCAAGATGTGCAGAGAGCTCTGGAGCTACTGCTTCTGTGAGTTGTCACCCAGGCTATGGTAGACTAGTGTGCAACGCTGTTGCCTTTGAGTTATCCGTGAACCTGTGAGTGACTCCTCATACTCCTGTAAGTAACCCCAATAAATTCATTGGTTCACCAGGTGGAATCATTACTTTGGTCTATTACTGGTTCCTTATTTGGGATGAGTAGACATTTGCTCGTGTCTCCCCAAGAAAAGTCATGCACTACTTCCCCACCATGATGGACTGTACCCTCACGCTGTGAGCCAAAGTAAACCCTTCCCCTAAGTTGTTTTTGTCCAGTATTCGGTTATAGAGATGAGAAAAATAACTACTACACTTACCTAGTTGGAAAATCAGATAGACATGGTGTTTTTCAAAGATTTTTACACTTCTTAAGTTCATCTAGCGCTTGGCCATTACATTCTCCTGAGCCCTAGTATTCCACACATCTGAGATCTGTGACGAGGAGTCCAGGGGCATCAAGTGTCAAATCTCTAGTCATTAACTTTTATGCCCTGTCCTGTGACAAAATTTTGCCCAGGGAGACACAACACACATCTACTCACTCCAGATAGAGAGCCCACAACAGAAGAAAGTACAGATACCACCAAAGTCCAACTTTGTGAACCATGAGTTTTATTGGGGTTACTTACAGGAATATGGGTGAAGACTTACTTACAGGTGTGGAAATGACTCAAAGACAGCTGCATCACCGAAGCTCACCCCAGCATGGGTGACAGCTCACAAAGATGGGAACCTGGAGCACACCACACAGCCTGCAGGAAGCTCAACAGTTAGATGATGTCCTTTCCACATGCCTCAGTTGATCTAAATCACTTCCAGGCAGGGCAACCGGTTTCTGCTTCTTCCAGACAGCTGGTCTGGTCTCAGTCTTCTTGACAGCTTGGCTCCTCTCAGTGATTTCTTTGCAGCCCAGCTTTCCTTTCACTAGAGGGGCACTCTCAGCTTTAATTATTTACTCTGGCATGGAGGGGGGGGGGCTACGAATCTGGTCAGTTTCAGGGACTTCCTGAAGCTATTTTGAGTTGTTCACCCTCCCATTTACAGAGCTTCCTACAGGATGTATTGTTTCAATCTTAGAGGAAACTGTTACACAATGCTGCCATCTCCTAAATTTTTAAAATACTTTCCATAAGCTTTAGAAGAGAACCACGTGTTGGCCCTTGACACATGTGACTGGGATGTTGAGCTCATCTGGCCTCAGTTTAGAATGTGGGATAGTTTCCAGAGCCGTCCCTAGCTAGACAAGCCTCACAGTGTTTTGTACCCCAGTATGCATGAGTAGTCCTGTGAATGAAAATAAACTCGGGCAAGGCAGATTTCTTCCAGTCCGTACCTGTACTCTGGTCACTGCAGGGGCAGTAAACCTTATGTCTTTGTAACAGTCAATGGGCAGTGAAGCCCTGTTCCCATCACAGTCATTGCATTCTACCCACCTTTTACAGAAGTACAAGCAAATCCTTGGACTCAGGTGCTATGGTTCGAGGAGGTAAAGCCTGCCTTCCTGCCTGAGTCAAACACAGTACCAGCCCTACGACTAGCATACATCCCTCACTGTGGTCAGAATTCAGGAGACCTAGAACAGTCAGGGGCTCTGCTTCGTGGATCCTTACTCAGTCTGTTCCCTGTTCATTGCCATGTACTCCCACAACTCCTGTGTGTTTCTATGAGATTGTCCATTCGTATTCTTACCCTCCCCTCAAATCTGCTCTAGGCTACTCCTTAGAACTCACTGCATGTGCACACCTCAGGGTAGCAGAACCCCCAAGATGCTGAAGCAACAGGTTATACTTGGAATCTAAGGCTTTAGGTTCATGAATGCATTCTGCAAACCACAGTGCACTACTGTCTCTTTGCACCCCAAAAAAAGAAACTGAACTTGAACCATACTTTCTGTTATTGAGCATAATAATGTATGTATGTATGTATGTATATATATATATATATATATGCATCCACATTCACACACAGAAAGAATATGTATTTAAAGATAAAATAGTGAATTTTTGCACCTATGTCTTCGACACCTTAACTAAGGTCTAGAAAATGTGTAGCTTTCTGGAAATTTTTTTCCCTGCCAGGCAATATCTGCAATAGGTACCAATTCTCTTGACTTACTATTGCTATACAACAGTTTTGCTATATTTTGAGTATCACCTAAATAGAATCCTGAGGTGAGCTTTTATTCAGCCTTATTGAGTGAAGCTAGAAGTTATTTCTTTCTATTTTTACCACACGTGGAGGGTTGGGTTGTTCTGGGTGTCTGGATGTTATGAATAAGATAGCCTGTGTACTTACTCCTTGTTGCATGAATCTTAAAAGTTCTTATTAATAAAATCAAACCTGAGGCCAGTTATTGGGGTGAATGCTGGAAGATCAGAGAAGCAGAACAAGCCACAGTCACCTCACCTTGCCAATTCCTCAGCTGATCCTGTTTCCTCAGACTGGAAGCTTCTGAGTCCTCATCCAGAATGAATCTCAGCTGAACTGTTGCTCAAAAGCCTAAAAGCTTAACCAGCTAAAAGCTTCTAGTTCCTGGTCCTCACGCCTTATATACCTTTCTGCTTTCTGCCATCACTCCCTGGGATTAAAGGCTGGCTTTCTGGGATTAAAGGCGTGAGTCACCATGCCTGGCTGTATCGTTGAACTCACAGAGATCCAGATGGATCTCTGCCTTCAGAATGCTAGGATTAAAGGCATGAGTGCCACCATTTTCTGGCCTTTGTATCTAGTGGCTGTTCTGTTCTCTGACCCCAGATAAGTTTATTAGGGTGCACAATATTTTGGGGAACACAACACCCCCACACCTCCTAATCACTTGACTAGTAAAAGTAGGGTTGCAATGGGCATTCTTATTCATGACATTTTTATCATGTGTATTCTAGATCATACATACAGAATTACTAGATCATACATCATATCTATGTTTAGCTTTAGTTAGTTATTAACACTCCCTATGCTTATCTGCTTTTTGTTGTGATAAACACCATGAACAAAAGCAACTTGGGACATGTCTTAGTCACTGATCTGTTGCTGTGAAGAGACATTGTGACCAAGGCAACTCTTATAAAAGAAAGAGTTTCAGTGGGCTTGCTTACAGTCTTGGGCTTGCTTACAATCTCAAAGATTTAGTCCATTATCATCACGGCAGGAGAATGACAACACACAGGCAGACATGGTGCTGGAGCAGTAGCTGAGATCATGATCCATAGGCAAAGAGAGAGCAACTCTGAGCTTGGCATGGGCCTTTGAAACCTCAAAACCCACCCCCAGTGAAACACTTCCTCCAGAAAAGCCACACCTCTTAATCCTTCTCCAATAGTCACACATTGGTGACTAAACATTCAATTGTATGAGTTTATGGGGGGCATTCTTATTGAAACCACCACATTCCACTCCCTGGCACCCATAGACTTGAAGCCATCTCTTAATGCAAAATTATTTAGTTCATCTTTAAAAGTCTATCACAGTGTCAACACTGTTTAAAAGTCCAAAGTTCAAAGTCTCTTCTAAGACTCAAGGCAATAACTGTAACATCAGATAAAATTCAAAAAAAAAGTATCACACACTTCCAACATACAATGGCACAGGATACACATTATCATTCCAAAAGGGAGGAAAGGGAGCATAGTGAGGAAATACTGGACTAAATCAAGAATGAAAACCAGCAGGGCACTCTCCAAATTCTGCATCTTCATGACTGATGTCAAAGCGCTCTTCAGATCTGCAACTCTTTTCAGCTTTGTTGACCGCAACACACTTCTCTCTCTTAGGCTGGTTCAACACCAGGTCTGCACTTTTCCTTAAAAGGTATCCCACAAGTCTAGCATCTTCAACTTCTTGGAGTCTTCAGTGAAATGCAGGCTTCACCTTCACAGCTTCACACAATGACCTCTCTAGGCTTCCATGCTGGGACATCCATGACACATGCCTGGCCTCCGGAGCTTTTCTGAACCACAGGAGATTCTACAACCCCTTTCTTGTATCCTTGACTCTAAAGCTGAAGCTGCCAAGTTTTTCTGTTTGCTGGGGCTGAAACTTGGCCCCTTCGTTCAACCGAGTTTGCATCAGCCTTCTGTTGTTGATGGTTTCCTTCACTGCTTAAGCTTTCCGTTAATTCATTCCCACAGTTTGGATGCTTCACTGGGTGGGGGTCTTTCCATGGGTCATTACTTCCTTTATTCCATGTAGTGCCAGGCTTTTCTTTAAACGTTTTATCTCCTTGAGTACCAGACTTGGCTCCATCACATTTCCTGGTGCTTCTTTTCTCTTCAAACTGTACATTTTGTATTTCTCCTTGCCCCATTTGCTTCTTTCCATTCCAGATCTGCATAAAAGTAACCACTAGTAACCAAGTGACACAGTAACCAAGTGATGACACAGTAACCAAATGACTAGGCTGTCTTGAACTCTCCTCTGCCAATGCAATTAATTCAAATGCTTCAGTTTAGCCCCCAGCAAGTTTTTAGTACAAGGGCAAAAGCAGCCATGTTATCTGCCAAAATACCACAAGAATGGTCTCTAGGCCACTTACTAACATTCTTCCCCTCTGAAATTTCTTGTGTTGGGCCCCCACGGTCCAAATCACCCTCAGCATTGTCTTCCATGCTCCTGTTGGGATCGTACCTTAAGCCCCACTTAAAGCATCCAATAGCTTTTCTAGTCCAAAGTCCTGAAGTCTTCCATAATCCTCCAACAAGCAGTATTATCAGGCCTATCACAGCAATACCCAACTCCTGGTACCAACTTCTGTCTTAGTCACTGTTCTACTGCTGTGAAGACACACACAACCAAGGCAACTCTTATAGGAGAAAGCATTAATTGGGGGCTTACAATTTCAGAGGTTTAGCCTATTAGCATCATGGTAGGAAGCACGGCATCATGCAGGCAGGCACTGGAGCAGTAGATGAGCTCTACATCTTGATCTGTAGGCAGTAACTATAGTGGTATTCTATTTGTACTGAAAGGAATTAGGTACATTTTGGACTTACCAAAATAGGATAGATAATGGAATTATTTTCTCTGAATTTGTCAAATACAAATGGACTAGACATTGTTTAGGTATTCATCACTTGTCTATATTGTATATAGTTATTGTACTTTTGTATATAGTTTTTCTTATATTAGGTACAACTTTCTTTTTTTTCTCCTTTTATTAAATTAGAAAGGGGGAAATATAGTGGTATTCTATTTGTACTGAAATGTGATTTTATTTGTATGTTAATAAATAAAGTTGCCTAGGGGTCAGAGCTATCAGCAAGCCATAGCGAAAGCCAGGGCGGTGGTGGTGCACGCCTTTATTCCTAGCACTCGGCAGGCAAAACTAGGTAGATCTCTGTGTGTTCAAAGATACAGCCAGCATTGGAGACACACGCCCTTAATCTCAATACCAACCATAGAAAACTTGGAGGTCTATACAGAGAGGCAGTGACGAGGCAGTCACGTAGTTGGGTTTACAACCAATGAGAAGGAAGAACGAGAACTCTTATTTAAAGGCGAACGCACAGGGAGTAGTTCCTTTTTCGGAGAGGTCTCTTGGCGGGAGAGGCTAGCTGGCGGAAAGCGGGTAAGACTCTTAGCTCTGACCTCTTTGGCTTTCATCTTTACATTGGCTCTGTGTCTCTTATTTAATAAGGCAGCTGGTTACATCTACAAGTAACACCC
>CABHPR010128127.1:0-20796 GCA_902168415.1 Peromyscus melanophrys
GCTGGGTTCTCCGCTGGGTTCCGGACCTCTGATGGACACAGGCTTTTAGGATGCTAGTGAAGAAACTTAGCTAGAGCTGGGCTCTGGGTCTCAAGAACTACAGCATGTCCACGAATCTCAGTGGTGCCAGGCACTGATGAGGGTGGCCCGCAAGCTGTCATCATCTAGGGATGTGCTCTGCTAGAGGGTGGCAGACTGCATACAACACTGACGTCATTCCTTATGACTCAAGCTCTGTGATGATAGGGAGAGCGTCAAACAGGAGGCTTTGCAAACCACAGCATCTGGAGTGTCAGGGGCAGTGGCTTCGGGGCTTTATGGGCTTATAAAATAAAAGTATGTTCTAAAGAACCATCAGCCGGTCCACGCCTTTAATCCCAGCGCTTGGGAGGCAGAGGAGGCAAATCTCTGAGTTCGAGGCCAGCCTGGTCTACAAAGCAAGTTCCAGGATAGCCAGGGCTACACAGAAAAACCCTGTTTTGAAAATGAATAAATAGATAAATAAACAGTCTCAGAGATCATGGTCTATTTCATCAGTTATATAAAAACAGAAATATCCATTATCATAGTGAGGCAGGTCTCTGAGTTTGAGGCCAGCCCGGTCTACAGATCGAGTTCCAGGTCAGTCAGGGCTACACAGACAAAGCCTGTCTTGAAAAACTAAAACCAAAAACTAACTGTCTATCTGTCCATCCATCCATTCATTCATCCATCCCTATGTAGCCCAAGCTGGCCCTGGACTTCATCTTTCCGAGAGCAGGATAAGTGTCCTCTAAATCAAACCTTCAGGGTTCTGGGCTACCTCATATTTGTGTGGGAGGGAGCATAAAAGGACACTGTAAGGATGCCAGGCGGCTACGTGCTTTCTTCCTGTGTGCATATACGGGCAGCACGGCTACCCTCCTCTCTGTTGCCTAGCCCTGCTCCCAGGCCTGGGAGGGGGTGAGTGAAGAAGAGCCTGGTTGTGGGGGTGGGGTGAGGGGGGGGATAAGGTTATTCCCCATGGGGGTGACTTAGCTCACTGAGGTGCTCGGTCTCAAGTGGCACCGATGCACCAAGGGGTTCCACATACTGGAATGAAGGGTTTCAACAAGCAGAGTTCCTGAACTGATTTCTCCTGCGTGGGTCTTTTCTGTTTAAATCCCATCTGTCGGGCTGGAGAGATGGCTCAGAGGTTAAGAACACTGACTGTTCTTCCAGAGGTCCTGAGTTCAATTCCCAGCAACCACATGGTGGCTCACAACCATCCATAATGAGATCTGGTGCCCTCTTCTGGCCTGCAGGGATACATGCAAACAGAACACTGTATACATAATCAATAAATAAATCTTTAAAAAATTATAAAAAAAAAAAAAATCCCATCTGTCTTGTTCTGGAAGTCTCAGCTGGAAGTAGAAGAGCAGTGTGTACTGGAGAGAAATGTAAGTGATCTGAGTTGGCCTTGCAAGGGGCTTCTTGAGAACTTCCCAAGGCTCTGACCTCAAGACAGGGTTTCTCTGTGTAGTTTTGGTTCCTGTCCTGGATCTCGCTCTGTAGACCAGGCTGGCCTCGAACTCACAGAGATCCGCCTGCCTCTGCCTCCCGAGTGCTGGGATTAAAGGCGTGCGCCACCACCGCCCAGCCCAGGAAGGCTTTCTTACGCTCAGCACTCCAAAGACTGTGGGCTTCTGAGTGTTGCGAGAGGCAGGTGGCAAGTGTGACAAGCGCCTGTTTCAACCTGGCGGCTCTAGGGCACATTCCTGGAAGCAGTCGCTGCTCTGGCAGCCTCTGCGGCACTGAAGAGCGGGCTGGAGAAGGTCGCCCTCCCCACGGAAGGCAGGAACTAGGGTACAGCCTCCACGGACTGCCGATTCCCTGCTACAGGAGTCTCTGTACAGGTCCTCTGGGGCAGATGGCTGAAGAGAGCCATGTGTGAGGCGAGTGCGTTGTGAGTTTTGAATTTGCTGTTTTTCGGATGGTTCCAGTGATGGTAACATTTTAAGAGAAGTTCCTCTGGACTGAAACAGACAACGTAGGAAAGAAAGGAGAAATGAAAGCAGGTGGGCCAGGTGTGGCGCACACCTTTAATCCCAGCACTTGGAGGCAGAGGCAGGTGCATCTCTGTGTTCCAGATCATAGCAGGTTCGAGATCAGCCAGGGCTACATAGAGAGACCCTGTCTCAACAAACAAACAAACAAACAAACAAACAAACAAACAAACAAACAAACAGCAACAACACAAAGGCAAAGGAGGAGAAAAACCACAAACTGTGGGTCTTGGTATGGAAAATAAGTTGCAACTAGAAAGCCGATCATTCCAGGAGTCTACAGAGAGAACACGCCTGCCCATCTTTCCACTGAATGCTAGTTAGCATAAGCTAATCCAACACAACCAGTGCGACTCCAATGCACACCCTGCCGCCTTATGGCCACCCTTTGACGGCTGGAGGTGGAAGCCCTTCCCTAGGTGTCAGGTCACTCAGTTCTGTCACCTGCGACCATGGAAAGATCCCAGTCTAGGCTGAGAGGGCGTTGAAGCTCCTCTAGCCTAATGATTCCTCCGAAATAAATGTGTCTGCTCAATACAACCCGCAGTTAGTGGCAAGGCCAGAGGTGGATCTTGAGTTTTGAACTCCAGCGGTGTCTGCTAGCTCTTGCCATTCTCATGACTTCTAAAATATTTTTAAAGGCTTTTTTTTTAACTCCCCTGTCCAAGTAAAAACAGATTTATTTTGAATTGTTTTAAATGGCTTAATTAAGATAGAATGTCACGGGGCTGGAGAGATGGCTCTGTGGTTAGGAGTACTGCTGCTCTTCCTCTAGATCTGGGTTCGATTCCCAGCACCCACCTGGCGGATCACAACCACCTGCAACTCTAGTTCAGGGGACCTGACCCCTTCTTCTGGCCTCCAAGGGCACCAGGCACAGACAAACATGACGTAGAACACCTCCACACATAAAATAAATATTAAAAAAAAAAAAAGTCACACACACTGTCTGGTGTTAGATCTCTTAGGATCGTAGATTTAGGTCACTTGCCACTAGAGGGCGACCACCTTTCCTCAGATGTGACTATGACCAGTTCTTCCCACAAGAGTAAATGGCTATTGCTCCAGGAGAGTGTGCTGACGCAAACAAACACAGATTCTGAGCAGTGGTATCTACTGTGTACATACTGCACATAAACATACACACATAAACATGTTGTAACTCATAGATCTGTTACCTGCTAATATTATACAAAAATAAACAATCGTAATTATTTTAGAGTTAAGCCTAATATGTTTTCAAAGGATGTCTTTATCAGTTTCAAGTGATTGGCGGATTTTTTAATAAAATATTTATTTTTTATTTTACTTTGGGTGTATTGCGTGAATGGGTTTATTTTATTTTATTTTTTTATATTTTTGTTTTCAGTGTCTCACCATGTAGCACTACCTGGTCTAGAACTCACTCTGTAGACCAGGCTGGCCTCGAACTCACAGAGATCTGCCTGTCTCTGCCTCCCGAGTGCTGGGATTAAAGGTGTGTGCCACTGTGTCCAGCCTGTTTATGTGCACTGCATGTGCTCGGGTGGCTGAGGAGTTCAGAAGAGGGTATCGGGACCCTTGGAACTGCAGTGACAGTCAGGTGGGAGCTGCCTGGTGTGGGGGCTCAAACCCAAACTCAGGTTCTCTCAAGAGCAATAAGTACTCTTAACCACAGAGCCATTTCTCTAGCCCAAAGGCGGCCAGGTTTTTGGAGAAAAATAGTCTTAGAAGTCAACATATTAGCCTGGCAGTAGTGGTGGTGCACGCCTTTAATCCCAGCACTCGGGAGGCAAAGGCAGGCGGATCTCTGTGAGTTCAAGGCCAGCCTGGTCTACAGAGCGAGATCCAGGGCAGGCACCAAAACTACACAGAGAAACCCTGTCTCGAAAAACAAAACAAAACAAAAAAACAAAGAAAAAGAAGAAGTCAACATATTATACTTCTAGAGACTTGTAAAAAGCCTGGTGAGTACCTGCCCACATCTGGGTTCCTGGGCAAGCTTGTTTTGTTGTTAGGTGCTGGGACTGAGTCATGGGCCAAGCACATGCTAAGCAGGTGCTCTGCCAATGGGGCTGCATCCCCATTCCCAGAGACAGTTTTGATTTAAGAGAGAGAGAGAAAAAAGAACTTTTTCTGCTATAAAAAGAAATAAACATAAGCCAGGTAATGACTTTAACCCTCCAGGTCATCCCCCAGAATGCCACCTTCCGTTCATGAGGGGATTCTGAGGATTTACCCTAAAATTCAGACTCCCTGAGAAAAGCACTTTTCCTGTGTGACACACGTTTTGAACAAACCTATCTGATGTGGGTGAGCTAAACCAATATATAATAGTTATTTTTTTAAACATATAATTTATTTTTATTTTATGTGCATTGATGTTTTGCCTACGTGTATGTATGTCTATGTGAGGGTGTTAGATCTTGGAGTTACAGACAGTTGTAAGCTGCTATGTGGGTGCTGGGAATTGAACCTGGGTCCTCTGGAAGAGCAGCCAGTGCTCCTAGCCGCTGAGCCAACTCTCCAGCCCCATGTAACAGCTATTTTTGAATACCGCCACCTCATTACTTTGTTTGGAGAAAAAGAAAAAGGGATCTTACAAAGCATTGTGTCTGAAAGGGGAGGGTTGGAAGGGGTGCCAGGGAATGACCTGCTGGGGGGCTGCCTCGGCAGGGTCACAGGTGAGTGGTGTCCTGGATTCTGCCAACTCACCTTCCTGTGCGATGGCACTTACCTGACTACACCTAGAGCGGGCTTTGCCACATACCATGAAAAAATGTTCTGAAAAAGGATACGTCTAGTTCACTCTGAAAAAGAAAACAAAAATGCACATAAGAAGGTGGCCCCAGAGAGCACTGTCCCCTGAGCAGACAGGGTGCTCTGCCTGCAAGGCCGGAAGCAGCAAGTGCGGCTCCTACACCTGCTGGAGCCCAGAGTAGGAGCCCTGCACTGGAACTGTGCTAAAAAGGGAAAGGAAAAGAAGGCTGCAGGTTGGAGGAATTTTCGAGGTCAGAAAGCAGAGGGGGAGCTGGGCTGGGTGGCTCATGCCTAGAAGCTTGGGAAGCTGAGGCAGGAGGGTTGCCACAAACTCAGGCCTGCCCGGGCTAACAGAGTAAGATCCTGTCTCAAGACACCAAACGAAACAAAAACAAGAAAAAGTAAGTGTGGGGAATAATAAACTAACTCAACTTTTGTAGATGGTGGGTAATCTGATACATATATCAGAAGCCTCAGTCATACGCCTTCTTTTTGTATCCACTGACTTCTAGAAGTTTCTCTTAAGAAGATGGGAGAGTAACAGGATAGTCAGAGTTATCAATAGCAAATAATGACCCAAGAATCTACCAAGGGAAGGGTGGGGGTGGTGTTAGTTACGTAGATTATAACCATCAACAAATGATGATGTAGATGACTAATTAATGCTATTCAAGCTTGGGGGTGCTTCTCGGAGGTACAGTGCATACCTGGCATTTTTAATGCCCTACAAAAATTTAATAATATTGTCAGGAGGTGGTGGCGCACACCTTTGATCCCAGCACTGGGGAGGCAGAGGTAGATGAATCTCTGTGAGTTCGTGGCCAGCCTGGTCTACAAAATGAGTTCCAGGACAGCCAGAGCTGTTAAACAGAGAAACCTTGTCTCGAAAAAGAAAACAAAATAATAATAATAATAATAATAATAATAATAATAATAATAATAATGAATGTTAAAGTGGTATATAGTTAGTCCTTTGTATTCATGGACTCCATATCCATTAACTCAGCCAAGCACTCTGTGAAACACTTGAACAAACTGCTTGTACTGAACATGCACACTTTTTACGCTGCCATGATTTCTTAGGTGTAACTACTCATGTAGCATGTACTCTGTGCTAGGTGCTACCAATGACTTAGATGAGTTAGAGTTTATGGGAGTGTGTATGTAGGCTACATGTAAATCCCAACCACTGTACCTAGGGACTTAAACTTGCAGGGATTTGGTCCCCCAGGGTGTGGGGGGGCCTAGAACCCACCTCCCAGCACTGTCAGTGATACCCCAGGGGCAGATGTATAGAGAGCTGTCCAGTTCCAAAGTTACAGGTGGTGCATTAAGTCGAAAGGGCAGATGTCCCTAGCTGATGGGCCAACTGACGACCTTCCACCCATCTTGACAACATCCTATTCAAAGAGCACTTTCAAGTGCACAGGAAAGTTGAAGTGAAGAAGGTATGGAAAGATCTGACATGCATACCTGCCCACTTCTGACATGCATCCACACAGAGGTCGTTGTTTACAGTGAGGGGCTTTGTTACTTTTCTTGTTACAGGTCACCTACAGAGCCCACGTTAGGCTCCACTCTGGGGTGTGCATATGTGTCTTAGCAAATGGAGGGTGCCACAGATCCACCCTGTTTTTCCTGCTTATCTGTACTTATGTTTGTCAATAAAATGGTTATGCAGAGGGAACAGGAAGTGGAAATGAGATCATACGGGACAGGGTGGGGCAGGAAGCCCAGCTGCCTTTCTCAGTGGGAACCCCCGGAAATGAACTAGTTTGGCTTTTGGTTTTGGAAATATGATGCCGTGACACTTTTCTCAGTGCAATAGCATGAAATACATTTGCGAATTTAAGATGGTGAAACTCTCTAGGATAAAAATAGCTCAGAAAAAAAAATGCTTAAAGCTTACAAAGCTAAAAATAAATCTTAGCTGACAGGGCCCCCTGGGTGAGCGTCAGGTCCTCTTTTCTTCCCCACGGTCTCCCTCTCGCCACCTTCCTGCTCTGGTTAGATCCTGAATGGGGTCATCCCAGTCCAGCACAAGCCCTGCACTGTCACCTGGCATAAGTTAAATTTGAACCTTGACTTTTGTGGTTTATGCAGTCACCGGCTCACTCCCTAAAATTACAGCTATAATTTGGCATCTGCTGTATATTTTCAGTAACTGGATATAACAATAACTTGAAAATCTTGCAACAGTGTCTGGGTGGGCCTCCTTTTATTCTTCCTGCTTTAAGACATTTTGGAAATTATATGCTTCCTGGGTAGTGGCACCTGAAAGTGGCTTCCTGGGGGTATCACACACCCTGCCTTGCAACCTGTCTCTTCTAACACAAGAGTGGTCTCCTTGAGGAGCAGGTGCCAAGGCTGTGCTGGTGTGTGGCCACCACCAGCCAAATGTGGGATTTACATTGAAGCGCCTTACAATTCAATGATGTTTCGATTTCTTTGTCACACTAAGCACACTGAGCATGTTCAGAGCTGCCCACAGCAGTCATTGGCAGGCTGACAGTGTTTTTAGTACTACGGAAGGCTTATAGACATTGTTGCCACTCTATCTATACAATCAACACAGACATAGATTAAGACCAGCCTCCTGTGCTCTATCCCTGAATGTCCAGTCTCTGGAAATCATGTGACCTCTACTCTCAGCCCTGGAAGGCACCCATCCAGGCATTAAGGTAACAGCTCCCAAACTTCAGCATGTATCAGAATCATTGGAAGGCTTGCTAATACAGGCTGAGGGGACACAGGCAGAGTTTCTGATCCTGTGGCATGGGGCAGGATCCAGAGTTTGGATTTCTAGAAAATTCGAAGTTTAGACTGCTAGTCAAGGTGCCGGACTCTGGGGCCCACTGCACGGTGTCAATGAGAACTTGCTGGTTCCTCATGAGGAGCTGCTAAAATTCACCTCAGGTCACAGAAATTAAAGATGTAATTTCCTTGCTCTTTTTGAGACAAGGTCATGTGTCATCTAGGTTGGTTTCTAACCTTCCATGTAATAAAGAAAGACCTTGAACTCCCAATCCTCTTGCCTCTCTCTGCCGTTCACATGTTGGCATTACAGAACCACTGAATCTCAGAACACACAGCTTCTAAACACGAGTTTTGCCTTGTTGGTAGTAGCACACCCAGTATTGCTAATTACGGAGCAGCGTCCACTCAGCAGCCCCAGGAAGCTGCTGCGTGTAGGGAGGAGGGGACTAGACCTGCCTTGGCTGAGTCTACCAGGCTGGGCTGACTCCCCAGGGGAGACCTTGCCTTTGAGAAGGTGGGAGTGGGGGGTGGATTGGGGGAAAGCCTGGGGTGTGGGAGGAGGGAGGACGGGGGAATCCGTGGCTGATATGTGAAATCAAGTTAATTATAAAATAAAAATATATGTTAAAAAAAAAAAAGCAAGCCAAGGGGAGCAAGCCAGTCAGCAGTATTCCTCCATGGCCTCATATTCAGTTCCTGCCTCTAGGATTCTGCCCGAGTTCCTGTCCTGGCTTCCCTCAGCCATGCACTGTGACCTGAGAGCTGTAAGCTCCCCAGGTTGCTTGGTGTTTACCACAGCAATAGAAGCTGACTAAAATAGTCTTCATGAAGAGCTAATGCACATGTGGGTGTGTAATACCTATGATGAGCAAGAGGGACAGCAAACCGGCACCATTGATCTTAGCTTTTACATGTTAATTACACTAACACACAATCCTGACACACATCCGCATGACTCGATTTCTGGAAAACTGGGTTAAACCGTGTTCTAGTCATTAGACTTACCACTCGGCTGAAGTACTCATCTAAAACTTCCACAAAATTGTGTATGAATTCATAAATAGCCATTTCATTCTGAAATAAAAGAAGGGTGTAATTAATTTCATCATGCCCTCAGTCAAAAACCAGCCCTGTGGGTTCCAAGGTTAGAGCACATGGTTCAGTACAGATTCAGAATAGATGTGTGAGCGAAGCGGCATCCCAGTCACTGGTATGCAAAGGGCCTGTAGCTGCTCATGTAAAGACTTTACTGAGGCTAAGGATGGAGCTCAGTTGGTACAGCCCTTGCCTGGGATGCTGCCTTGCATGCATGAAGCCCTGGGCTTAGTCCCCAGCAGCACAGGAACTGGGTGTGGTGGAGCATGCCTGTAATCCCAGCAGCCTGTAATCCCAGCAGCCTGGTCTACATGAGACACTGTCTCAAAATAGGAAAGGAAGGAAGAGAAAAGACACAAAAGTGGCTAGGCGGTGGTGGCGCACGCCTTTAATCCCAGCACTCGGGAGGCAGAGGCAGGCGGATCTTTATGAGTTCGAGGCCAGCCTGGTCTACAGAGCGAGATCCAGGAAAGGCACCAAAGCTACACAGAGAAACCCTGTCTCGAAAAAAATCAAAAAAAAAAAAAAAAAAAAAAAAAGAAAAGAAAAGAAACAAAAGTGAAGATGCTTTTTTTGTTTGTTTGTTTTTTGGGACAGGGTTTCTCCACGTAGTTTTGGAACCTGTCCTGGATCTTGCTCTGTAGCCCAGGTTGGCCTCGAACTCACAGAGATTGGCCTGACTCTGCCTTCCCAGTGCTGGAATTAAAGGCGTGCACCGCCACTGTCTGGTAAGATGCTTATTAATGAATGAGATACAAGAAACTATCACTAAGATGTTTGTAGTCCAGGATGAATCTGCCGAACTGAAATGTCAGAGCACAGATTAGAGTGTGAGCTCCACTCCTTAACCGAGTGTCTGAAGCAATCTCCCAGCTTCGTCAATAAAAATAGCCCACTGAGACTTCAAAGGCTTTTAACTCTGCAGCCCTCATCTGTGGTCTCCACGGCCACAGGTGCTGGCCTCACTCCTTAACAAGGCAGCCTCACCTGAGACGTAAGCACAGCACAACCACGCTTATATTTTGCTGTGACTTCTGATATGTCAATCATGTCTTTTTCCACATGGCTGTAATGTGCACATGTGTATACACATTTGTTATGTGTATGGGCACACCTGTGTGTGTATGTGGAGGCCAAAGTTGACTTCTGATGTCTTCCTCCATTACTTTCCACTTATTTACTGAGGTAGGATCAGCTTGCCTCCAGGATACCGTCTCTGTCTCCTGAGCGCTAACATTACAGGTGGCCACTGTGCCTGCCCGGGTTGTATGTGGGTTCTGGGGATCCACACCCCTGGTTTTCACACTTAGATGACAAGTCCTAGTCCCAGTTTGGTGCTATGACTGACAGGTACCTGTGCTTGCGCAAGCTGCCCATGTGTAACAGGGCAGGAGGAGGGCAACAGTATGGCCTATGATAAAGAGGGAATTGTGGTTAGGCACGGTGGTCCTTGCATCGACCCGGCAGTTTGGAGGCTGAGCTGGGAAGCCTGCTTGAGCCTACAGGGATGACACTGGTCTGGGGAGCACAGCAGAGGCTGCCACAACAAAACAAAACAGAGCACAGAGCGGAACAAAATGACACACAAGAAAAGGGCCGGCAAGAGGGCTCAGCAGGGAACGGCACCTGTCACCAAGCCTGGTGACCTGACTTTGCTCTCCAGGACCCATGTGAAGAAAAGAGAGAGTCAATTCCTGCAGGCTGCCCTCTGACCACCACATGTGTGCTGTGGTCCAAATAAATCAAATGGAATAAAACAGCTGGGTGTGGTGGTGCATGCCTTTGAACCCGTCACTTGGGAGGCAGAGCCAGGCGGATCTTTAAGAGTTTGAGGCAGTTAGCGCTTCATAAAGTTTCAGGTTATCTAAGGCTCACAGTGAGACAGACTTTAAATAGATAGATAGATAGATAGATAGATAGATAGATAGATAGATAGATAGATAGAAAGATAGAAAGATAGATGATAGATAAAAACAAAATAAAAACTCAAACAAGCCGGGCGTTGGTGGCGCACGCCTTTAATCCCAGCACTAGGGAGGCAGAGCCAGGCAGATCTCTGTGAGTTTGAGGGCTACCAAGTAAGTTCCAGGAAAGGTGCAAAGCTACACAGAGAAACCCTGTCTCAAAAAACAAAAACAAAAAGAAAAAAAACCAAAAACAAAACAAAAAAAACCCCTCAAACCAAAAACCAAAAGAAAACAAAAACAAAAATAAACAACAAAAAAACCCACCCATAAAAAGGAAAGCATTTTGTAGTTTTATGCCTCTCTAATTGTAAGCTGGTCATCAAGTCCAAGAAGCATCTACAGTGTTTCTCTTCCATCCAGCTCTCCAGCCTCAGTGAGGCCCAGATACTCTGGAAGAGGCTTACTAGTCCTTGGGGAGCAAGCAGGAAGGAAACTTGAACTTTAGGAGAATGGAAGTCTCACATCGTCCAGGGGCGATCTTACCTCAGTGTCGTTAACTCCGACCACAATGAAGAGAGCTGCATATTGCCGATAGATCAGTTTAAAATCCTTATATTCAATGAACGAGCACTAGATGAAACACAATTAAACATGAATGTCTGGTTGACAGAGGTTTCTTCACACAACATGCAAAATTCCTAGGTGGCGGTTTGAGTATCTGCCAACACACCCCCAGAAATTTAGACACTGAAATGCCAAACAGTCTTTGTTGGCTTCTGACAACATTCAGTGGTTACTCAGGAGCATCCTTAGGAGGAGGAGAAGCAGTCTTGGAAGAAGACCCAAGTGATCACATGGGTTCCCCTTGTGCTTTTTTTTTTTTCCTTTCATTTCTTGGCTCCCTGTGGTGCTCAGCGAGCAAAGTTAATGAGTAATTAGCATTTGAAAGCACTTTAATGTAAAGATGCAGGAACATGATGACTGTCTTCCTTCCACCTTTCCATGAATTCTTGGGAAGCAATTAGATCTGCTCAGTTCTGTACTGTTGAACAGTCACGGAGGAACCAGCTAAGTGATCTGATCTCCTATCACCCATCCATCATCTACCTATATGTAACTTCTTTTTCCTATTCTCGGAAAGAACCAATGTAGATTATTTTATAAATTATATAACGGTGGCCTTTGCACAGCAGATGCTAGACAAGATTTTCCACTGTAAATACTGCTTCTTATGAATTAATAACTAGCTTACTACCACGGACCTGTAGATAAAACAACTCCTTTCTCATTCATCTGTCTCCTTCAGCCTCTGTACAAAGGGTTATGGGAAGTCCCCGGGCAGATGGAAGGCTGAAGGCACAGTAGAAGGCTTCAGTGTCCAGGTGTGCTTGGCCACATGTGATCGAGCAAGAACTTAGTGGCTTTTTGCTGCAGGATATATTACTCTTCGGCACCCAATGTACCTGGGAATGAAGCCGTACGTTTTGACTATGGAAACCTCTCCATGGAGAGGGTTCTTGGCAGTCTATATAACATGGAGGAATTTCAGGGTTTAATATAAAATTAGGATAGAGCCAAGCATGGTGGATCATGTTTTAATCCAAGGTTGAAACAGGGGTATCTCAAATTTATGGACAGCCCAGGCTCCAGAATGTGGACCTGCCTTAACTGAAAAAAGCAAATATAAATACATAATACAAAATAAAATAGAGAGCCAAGTCAGGTGGCGCGGGCCGGTGAGCCAGCAGTGGGGAGGCGGAGGCAGGCACATGTCAAGTTCAAAGTTAGCTGGGGGTATAAAGCCAGACCTTGTCTCAAAAACAACAAACTAACTAGTAACTAGGACAGAGAGAGGAGTAAGGGCCACGCTGTGGCTTCCAGCACTGCAGGGCCAGTGAGACATTCGTCAGTTGGACCTTTCAAGGAAACACACCTGTCTGAAAGAACTGAAGATCTTCTGTGGTTTTTTTTTTTTTTTTTTTTTTTTTTTTTGGAGCTGAGGCAAGCGCTCTACCACTGAGCTAAATCCCCAACCCCTTCTGTGTTTTTTAGAATAGTTATTGGCTTCTACTATGTGTATTCCTGAACGTATGTATGTGCACCACATGTGTGCAAGAGTCCTAAGAAGCCAGGAGACAGTATTGGATCCCCGGGACTGGAGCTATGGATAGTTAGGAGTCACCATATGGGTGTTGGGAATCGAACCCTGGTCTTGTGCATGAGCAGCAGTTGCTCTTAACCATGAGCCATCTCTCCAGACCGTAGTTACTTGGTTTTATTTTGGCACATGTTATATAGCCCATGCTAGCCTTGTGCTTGTTCTCTAGCTCAAGCTGGCCTTTATTTCACAATCCTCCCAAGTGCTGGGGTTACAGGTATAGGCCACCATGAATGGCTGAGGAACAGTTTTCAGTCTCTCAAGCATTTCTGATGTAACAAAACAAAAACCAAGCACATCTTTTGACAGAATTAAACTAAGCTGATATTATGATACTCTGGTATCTGATGCCAAAAGTCCAGTGTTTTCTTTTCTTTCTTTTTCTTTTTTTCTTTCTTTCTTTCTTTTTTTTGGTTGTTTTGAGACAGAGTTTCTCTGTATAACCACTCCGGCTGTCCTGGAACTCACTCTGCAGACCAGGCTGGCCTCGAACTCACAGAGATTCACCTGCCTCTGCCTCCCAAGTGCTGGGATTAAAGGTATGTGCCACCATTGCCTGGCTTCAGTGGTTTCTTTTTAAAATAAAAATAATTTTAGAGTACCCTCAAAATCCACCACTATCTTTATTCCAAAGGGTAAATTTCTGTAGAAATGCTGTTTAAATTACGGCAGACTTGTGGACTGTGGGGAGACTCCAACAGGCGTGTCTCTCATGTACTTCCCACACGTGGTGAGAAACACAATTCCTAGTTCCTAGCTCCACCTGACGCCATCGAGCAGCGTGTGCCCACAGCAGGCCAAGGGAGTAACTCAAAGAGAGACCAGGAGAGATTGCAACTGGAAAACTGATTTTGAAGCCAAGGGAAACACACTTGTAACATGCAACTTGTGAGTGTTGATGCAACTTAGTATTTTATGACAGCTGCTGCTCCCCACAGGCAGCCTCTCAAAGAACTGAGAAGAAATGGGTCATTCTGACTTTGGAACCGTTGGCCAATGCTTTCTAATGGAGTTGACAATTAGAACTTGTATTAAATAAATTCTCGAAGTTCTTTGCAAAAATGGACTCAGTTTTTTTGTTTGGTTGTTGGTTTGGTTTGGTTTTTCGTTGTGTAGCCTTGGCTGTCCTAGAATTAGCTCTCTGCGCTCAGGTCTTTGAAAGGGGCTGCAGCGCAGCACGCTGGGAGAGCGGTGAGAGCGAGCGGGTGCCTGCTGAGCACTTGAGGCCCCGGTTGAAAGAGCTGAAACCACAGCACCGGAACCATTCCTTAACATGCTAATGAATGTATTTAGCCTCCAGGTTCTGGCAGGAGGAACAGATTTGTTATTTTGTATAAACTGTTAACTTCCATTTTCCTTATCTACATAATTAAAAAATGTGAGTTCAAACCAAGTTTGTTTTTAAATCACTGGTTCTGGTATTACGTCGGTTGTATATTTACAAAAGACTTTGGTCAGCAGAAAAGAATTACTATCCACATGGAAATCGTATTATTATTATCCTCTGGCACCATATGAGTCCTGAGTCTTCGCTGCCATGTCAGTCATCTGACCTTCCTGGTTTGGCTTACAGAAAGCCACCAGCCAGTCTCAGACACTGTCGAGAGTTCCAAGGGCTGAATTCATGAGAACAAAAAAAGAAGATTATGTCTACAAGCAGGAGTAAATTTAGCAGCCACTTCTATGATAGACTAAGACACTATCCTAAATAAAAACCCAGGACTTTCCTGGCTTGCCTCTGTTATTGTTTTACAGGGATGGCAGGAGTCACGCTTCCTTTCATCCACCTTTCTCTTCGGTCCAGTTTTCCCTGATAGCCCTTGAAGGGATACAGCGCAGAGAAGATCATGGCCCTTGAGAGTTGCCTACAGGGAGGACAAAAAGCATCAGACACTACTTACCTGTTCGCTGGACCGAGACAGGCAGCTCTTGATGACCTCCGTTTCCAGAAGAGTCCGTTTATTGATCTCCACGTGTTCATAGTACTTAGACAGCCGGGTCTGGCCCTGTTTGTTCACCATAAGGAAAAATTTGATCATCTTCCCCGAGGGCCAGTTTCTTTCCAAAGATAATTAGAAGTTACGGCAAGGGCTGTCTGCAGCTACAGCCTGGAGAATAAAGGAACAACAGAAGGCAAGATTATGTTTCTCAAAGACTCGCCTTAAGTCTGTTCTACAGAAGAGCCAGAGCAAACAAATATTAGACACAAGCAGTGTTCACTCCTGAGAACTCAATGAGGTTCAAACAAATAAGAACCATACACGGTAGCCGGGCGTGGTGGCCTCTAATCCCAGCACTCGGGAGGCAGAGGCGGATGGATCTCTGTGAGTTTGAGGCCAGCCTGGTCTACAGAGCGAGATCCAGGACAGGCACCAAAAAGCTACACAGAGAAGCCCTGTCTCAAAAAACAAAAAACAAAAAACAAAAAAACAAACAAACAAACAAACAAAAGAACCATACACAACTTCCATCAGTTACCACAAACAACTCTGAGCACCCTGCCTCGAAAAGAAAACAAACAAACAAACAAAACAAACAACAACAAAAAAAACTAGCTCATGCCTGTACTCCTAGCATTTGGGAGGCTGGGCAGACTGAATTGGAGGCCAGCCTGGGGGGCAGCTATGAAACCCTATTTCAATCCCACCCTGTGGGGGAGAAAGTAAAAAACCAAACGAGTCAGGAATGGTGATGTAGTCAAGTGTCCTTATGTATGGAAGGATGAGGGACAAGACAAGTAGAGAGTTCAAGGACAGCTTGCACCACAGAGCAGAGCACAGTCCTGTCTACAAACGAACAGATTTCCAAGATATTTTTCCCTGGAACAAGGTCTCACCACGTGGCTTAGGCTGGCTTTGAATTGACATCCTTCCGCCTCAGCTTCCTGAGTGCTGGGATTGCAGGTGTGTGCCATATGATCTGTTCCTAAGGATGTTTATCTTCCCAGTCATTTTTTTTTTTTTTTTTTTTGGTTTTTCGAGACAGGGTTTCTCTGTGTAGCTTTGCGCCTTTCCTGGAGCTCACTTGGTAGCCCAGGCTGGCCTCGAACTCACAGAGATCCACCTGGCTCTGCCTCCCGAGTGCTGGGATTAAAGGTGTGTGCCACCAACGCCCAGCTTTCCCAGTCATTTTATTACTACTTGGTACATCACACGATATTATTATAGCCAGATGTGTAGCTGAGGCAGGAGGATGGTGAGCTGAGGCCAGCCTGGCTACATAGTGAAACTCTATGTAAAACACAAAAACAAAACCAAGAAAATCCATTCTATTTGTATCTACAATAAATGAATGAAATGGTATACAAATGTTGGGTGGTGGCTGTGCACGCCTTTAATCCAAGCACTTGGGAGGTAGAGCCAGGCGGATCTCTGTGAGTTCGAGGCCAGCCTGGTCTACAGAGTGAGTTCCAGGACAGCCAGAGCTACACAGAGAATTCTGTCTTGGAAAACAAAACAAAACAAAAACCAACCAAACAAAAAGAAATGGTATAAAACAAACATGGTATATAGAATAATCTGACTTATTTGTAAAAATCAATTTTGATATATACTTACCATTTACAGACAGATATCAGCTGTCACTTTAGCAGCTGTAATTACAAAGCTAAGTTTCTGACTCTACTGCCAAAGAGACTGACAAGGAAGGACAAAGCAGGCAGGAGCATCAACCCTCGTGGTCCCTGAGTACTACCTTAGCAACAATTGTTTGCCCAAACACCACGACTAAAGCAACCTGAGGAGAAAACTTACAACTTCCAGGTCACACTCTATCACTGGGAGATGGAGGGCAGGAACTGAAGCAGAGACGATGGAGGAGTGTTGCTAATGGGCATGCTCCCCCATGGGCATGCTCTAGCTTGGGCTGAGCATGGTGGTGCACATCTTTAATCCCAGAACTTGGGAGATAGAGGCAGGTGGATCTCTGTGAGTTCAAGGCCAGCCTGATCTACATAGTGAATTCCAAGAAAGGCGGGGCTAGGTAGAGATTCCCAGTCTCAAACAAACAAACAAACAAACAAACAAACAAACAAACAAAGACTCTACCTCATGTCAAGCTGACGCAGAACTAGCCATAACAGATGTTTGGTGGGGGTCATAAAAGATTTACAGAAGATTCCACGATGAGGAGGACAAACAACTGAGTTTGTCTCTGATGTAAAAGGTATCTGTTTGTGAGGCATCCATGTCTGTTCAGGAGTGGAATTAAGTGCCTGTAAGATGGCTCAGCATGTAAAGGTGGCTAAAGATGACCTAATTAGACCCCTGGGACCAACAGGCTGGAAAGAGAATGGTCTCTTGCACGCTGCTCTTGACTTCCACATGTGCACTGTGCCATGATTGTGTGCTCACATGCACACCTAACTAAATAAATGCAATATATTTTTTCCAATTTTTTTTTTTAATTTATTTACTTTTATTTTATGTGCATTGGTGTTTTGCCTTCAGGTCAGATCTTTGAGTTACAGACAGTTGTTAGCTGCCATGTGGGTGATGAGATTTGAACCCGAGTCCTTTGGGAGAGCAGTCAGTGCCCTTAACCATGGAGCCATCTTTCCAGTCCCCGCAATACATTTTTTTAAGAGTGGAATTAAGATTCTACAACAGAGGCTGGAGAGGTGGCTTGTTATGACTGTGTCGTGAGTCCCCCAGAGACCACCAGGAGTCCGAGTTCGTATGCAAAAGTAAAGAACATTTGTTGAAAGCTCGAGCTTGGGCTTCCTGTCCATTCTGACACAGCTGCTGTGGGATGGTCTGTATGTCAAATTGCTCTGATTGGTCAATAAATAAAACACTGATTGGCCAGTGGCCAGGCAGGAAGTATAGGCGGGACTAACAGAGAGGAGAATTGAGAGGACAGGAAGGCGGAGAGAGACACTGCCAGCCACCACCATGACAAACAGCATGTGAAGACGCCGGTAAGCCACAGGCCACGTGGCAAGGTATAGATTTATGAAAATGGATTAATTTAAGATGTAAGAACTAGATAGCTAGAAGCCTGCCATGGCCATACAGTTTGTAAGCAATATAAGTCTCTGTGTTTACTTGGTTGGGTCTGAGCGGCTGTGGGACTGGCGGGTGACAGAGATTTGTCCTGACCGTGGGCCCGGCAGGAAAACTCTAGCTACACAGCAACTGGATCAGGGAGAGCGTTGAGCTCAGTTATGGCAGGGTTTTTAAGGAGTAAAGGATGGAGGGTAAGGGAATTCCAGTTCAGATGGAAGTTGAACTCCTGATTGGGCAAGGAGTGAGGTAACAAAAATCTTTCCAAAGAGGGATTGGTACTGGCATTGCTGCAAGAAAATTGGCAACCTATACACAAATGATGATCCTTTATGTCTTAGAGCATTTAGTACTTGTTTGTCTCAATTCTGACTGGTCCCCTGCAGGGTTTGCGGCTTTTCCTGGTTATTGTAATGGTGATGCCTAGTCCCAGTGTTGTTACTCTGCAGCCTGTCATGGCTGCACTAATGTAAAGTTAGGCCTCTTCATTACGCACTCTACAAGTAAGTAGAGTGGACATAATCATGGGTCCTGTGGGTCTGGGAGTTCTAGGGGATGATATAGAGACCGGAGGACCATGAGTTGGGCTATATTGACTCTTTCCTGAACAAAGGCCATCAGACTGTTAATCAAGCAGGGTCTTAAGGTCAGTAAGAGGATAAGGATTAGAAGTGGTCTGGCTAGTGCTGAGAGCAGGGTGGTTAGCCAAGGGGACCAATTAAAAAGACCCTCATATCATCTAGACTGTTCCTGGATCCCCTGTTTTTTTTTGTGTGTGTGTGTTTAATATCTATTTTATGTTGAGGGGAGAGCTAGACCATCATATAGTACCCCCTTCCTGCATTTAGGATCATATTATAAATGCATGAGGTCAAACCAATGTTGTGGGCCCATCATCCAGATGGGGCACTGTAATGAGTTTCATTCTGCATGGTCAAGGTTTTACTTTTGCTGAACTATCTCAGAATAATTGACATGTACGCAACAGGTTTCCCCCAAAGGAAATTTGCCTTTGACTTGGCACTTTCAGTCTGTTAAGGGGACAGGGATGACATATTCTCTTCTGTAGCTGCTTCCAGCTAAAATTGGGGTGTCGGTTGTCAGGGCCTAGGAAGACTGAAAGGCTAGTCAAAGGCTGGGCAATGGGGCATTTATCAGGAGCATCTGATTAGCTGTTCCTGGTGAAGGAACAGGGAACAATGCTATTAGCTGGACTGATTCACATCAGCTTTCAGCAAGTCTAGTTTGCAGTCCATAGGTGCTCTCTGGATGGTGTCTGTTAAATCTGCTGAGATGAATGTAGACTAAGGACAAAAGTTAAAAGCTTAAAAGTTTAGCCGGGCGGTAGTGGCGCACGCCTTTAATCCCAGCACTGGGGAGGCAGAGCCAGGCGGATCTCTGTGAGTTCAAGGCCAGCCTGGTATCCAAAGTGAGTTCCAGGAAAGGCGCAAAGCTACACAGAGAAACCCTGTCTTGAAAAAACCAAAAAAAAAAAAAAAAAAAAAAAAAAAGTTTATCCGGAGTCCATTTGACCTGTGAGGGGAATTTAAGCCTTATGATCTTTTTTGACTCTTTGCAACAGTTGTCTCAGGTTCAGGTTTTTAATATTTATTTATTTTTCGAGATAAGGCTTTTCTGTGTACTTTTGGTGCCTGTCCTGGAACTCACTCTGTAGACCAGGCTGTCTTTAAATTCACAGAGATCTGCCTGGCTCTGTCTCCTGAGTGCTGGGGTTAAAGGCGTGCCCCACCTCAGGCTCAGTTTTTTTTTTTTTTTTTTTTTTTAATGGCAAGGAGGGGATAAAAACTCTCTACAGCACAGGAGATTTATCACAGGATCCTGAAAAGCCAAACCATGGTCCACGCTGTTCTTCTGCCTGGTCCATCTCAGCATCCAAAAACCACAAGGGAGAGAACACCACATAGGTGCATCTCAGTTCTTAAGGGTCCTAAGAGGCCATGCCCTAGGGGGATGTACTTCAAGGTCCTAAGCAGGTAGAGCAGTTACCTGCTCCCTCTCTAGGAGCAATGCTTCAAGGTCAAAGACAGAACAGCTACCCACTACATACACCTTTGTTATTTACTGGAAAGCCCTGGCTCGATAGGCATCTCATGACCTTTTGGGCGGTTCAGAATGTTGTGTTATCACCCAGAACCAGAGAGACACTCATGCTCCATCCTTTGACCAGTTATCAAAGACCTGCAGTTTTCCAAGCTGCTGCTGAGGAAGGGGGGGGGGGTCCTGAGGATGGCTAGACAAACCAGATTGTTGCCTTGTTCCTGAAAGCTCCTGTTACATCATTTACTCCCCACAAACCCAGTCCCTCCAACTTCAAGCCAACTTTGCCCTGCTTCCTCTTCCACAAGTTCTCTTTCAGCTGGAGTTAGGTTGAAATCCTCTTTTTGGTGCTGGAGAGATGGCTTAGAGGTTAAGAGCACTGGCTGTTCTTCCAGAGGTCTTGAGTTCAATTCCCAGCAACCACATGGTGGCTCACAACCATATATGATAAGATCTGGTGCCCTCTTCTGGAGTGCAGGCACACATGCAGGCAGAACACTGTGTACATAATAAATAAATAAATCTTTAAAAAAACAAAACAAGCTGGTCGGTGGTGGCACATATCTTTAATCCCAGCACTTGGGAGCTTGAGGCCAGCCTGGCCTATAGAATAAGTTCCAGGACATCTAGGGCTACACAGAGAAACCCTGTTTAATATCATCCTGAGTGAGGTAACCCAAACCCAGAAGGACAAACATGGTATGTACTCACTCATAAGTGGATAATAGATATAAAGCAAAGAACAATCTGACTGCAACCCACAGAACCAGGGAGGCTATATAGCAGGGGGGACCTTAGAATGACTGTGGTTTAGTTTTGGTTTTACTCAATTACTGGGCAAGCCTCAATGAAATATTTCACTATTAGGATAAGAATTTATACTGTATCAAGCTGAAAATAGAAAAATAAATAAATAAATAAAAAGAAAAAATAGGGTAGATCTGGGACATGATAGGGCAAAAAATAGAAGAACATGATCAAAATATGTTGTGTGCATGTTTGAAATTTGTAAAACATTAATGAAAATATGTTCAAATGATGAATTACTTAGG
>CABHPR010128128.1:0-22969 GCA_902168415.1 Peromyscus melanophrys
GCCAAATCTCAAGGGGATGACATTTTAATCTCACCATTACATTTGCAGACCAGTAAAGGCTGGTATGGTGATAAGAGCCCAGATCTCACTGCTTTGTAGATTTACAGAAGGCTGTGGTATAGCTGGAGAGCTTTTCTCTCAGGGTCCCGCCAAGTCCCAGCCCACTTATAAAATAAACACACAGACTCTTACATTATTTAAACTGCTTGGCCATTAGCTCAGGCCTATCATTGTCTAGCTCTTATTCTTATATTTATCCCATTTCTATTAATCTATACTTTGCCACGTGGCTCGTGGCTTACTGGTACCTTACATCTTGCTTGTCCTGGAGGCGGCTCCAGGCAGTCCCCCCTCTGCCTTCCTGTTCCCTCAATTCTCCTCTCTGTTAGTCCCGCCTATACTTCCTGTATCCACAGCACTGTGGGTATACACTAGGCTGTGGGTAAAGAAGAGGCTGTAGACACAGAGGAGGCTATGAATAAAAATGAGATGGTGGGTACAGATGAGGCTGTAGGTATAGACAAGATTGTGGGTATAAACAATCATTCCAGAATGAACTATTTAAACTGTTATGACTTCCTTCAGTGATTGGTGAGGCTTTGTCCAATAAACCCGTACAGATTTGTGAATGTCTGGCCTAGTCACAGGTTATAAAACCTCTGGCATGGACAAGTCACTGTCCTTCCTTATGACCTCTTGGAGTCTCTTTTCAGTTATGGGGGGATGCTGGCCAGGTTTAGGCTGAGGGTTGGTTGTGATCTATCTCCTATAGTCTGCTTGTTGTGTTTGAAACACCAGGGATATCCGTGGAGAAGTCCAGGTGTGGTGTGGAGACAGCATTCAGTTCAACTGATATAAGCTGCTGTGTTTATCGTAGGAACATGCAGGATCAAGCTTATTAACAAAATTTGATGACTTTTTGAAGACCTTGAATAGGAAACTGGCGCTCTCAAAATGGGACATACAGCTGCTTAGGGATGGAAGGTAGAAGAAGGTGAGTTATTGAAATGTTAGAATAAGGCTTCCTTACATTTGCACCACATTAAGGTTTTGAATAATGCTCTTATCTTGATAAGTTTACTTCCTTCTTGCTTAGAGTCCTTCTCAAAGCTCTAGACGATGGTTTTCAGGAAAATAACCTTAGAGCTAGTATGATAGATCAGCAGTAATTGATTGCCTTGCAAACATGAGAACCTAGTTTGATTCCCTAGAACCCTTAAAAAATAGTTCGAGGCCAATGAGAGACTCTGTCTCAAAAAAACCAAAGTGGATGGCAATGACAATCACTGGATGATGACAGATTGTCCCTGGTCACCATATGTATGTGTGCGTGCACGTGCACGTGCGCGTGCACACACACACACACACACACACACACACACACACACTCACACACACAGAGGGAGGGAGGGAGGGAAGAAGAAGAAGAAGGAGAGAGAGGTAGATTTAGTTCTTATATGTGCCTGAGGGAATTTGCTAAATTCCTTTAGGATCCTTAAGGCCACTTAATAGTTGTGTGAGCTGAATATCTATCAGCTGACAAGCATGTACTAGTCCCTTGCTGTAGGCCTCACATCCTTTATCTCATAAATCATAAGAATCCTATGAGTGCCTCTTCATGTTTTACCCACGAGACTCCTGGGACTCAGAGGCCTGCACCAGAGGATCTGATAAGTAGTGTGGCAATGGAGAGCTTAGCCTCAGTGTGTCAGGTATGAAGCAAAAGTACTAACAGTTGTTCCTAGTGTGGCTTGTGACTGTGAGGAATGAATGTGTGTATACACATATGTCTACATGTACAATATAACATACATGTACACATGCATGACAATGATAAAACTTAAATCTACCATCTATCAATCTACCATCTGTCTATCTATCCATCCATCCATCCATCCATCTATCCATCCATCCATCCATCCATCCGTCCATCCATCCATCCATCTATCCATCCATCTCTTACATATGCTTGTGTGTATGCATGCTACACAGGAATCATTTGGTCAATGGTGTTACCTTCATTGGGATTACCTTCTATAGAGACCAGCTTGCTTTTCTATAGGAATATGTCTGCCTAAGAGAGCCAAGGGGGAGTGAAGAGGTGTTGGCTGAGGCTGCCCATACACTCCCAGGGAACCGTTCTAGTCACTCCTCCTCATCTTCCTGCCCAAGGTTCCTGCACACTACCTAGTCTGTTTTAAGTGCTTGTGGAGACCATTACCTATGGTGGAACACCTTGCACAGCCTTGATGCAGGGGGAGGGGCTTGGACCTGGCTCAACTGAATGTACCAGGCTTTGTTGACTCCCTAAAGGAGGCCGTACCTTTTGGGGGGAGGGGCTGGAGGTGGGCTCGGGGAGAAGGCTGAGGTGGGGAGTGGGAGGAGGGATGAGAGGGAGATCTGTGGTTGGTATGTAAAATGAATAAAAAATTTCTTAATAAAAAAAAGAAATGAAAAGAAGCTTCTGTGTTGTGCTCGATAACGATGATGGGACTGTTAGCCTTTTCTTCATTGTCATTCATAGCCGGAATGAGAGTTTTTTCCCTGTGGAGATATTTCCTTGCCAATCAGACTGTTAACTGTTAAAGGCAAGAGTCAATCAGGTCACATTTACCTCCACTGGCCCAGAACTTGATAACGTGCACAGGCAGGGTTATTATTTGCATCGGTGTGAGGCCAAACACAGCCCTCTGGATACCTCCAGGCAGATGAAAGAGGGCCAGTTCTCCCTTAGACCTCAAGAGTCTTTTCTTTTACCCTTTGCCTTCCAACACTTGCCCAGCCTTAACATAGTCTACAACATTGATTATGGATTATCTGCTTAAAACAGACTAATGTAGGCATAGAAGGGAAGAGTTTTCTTTGAACATACAGCCTAGAAATAAATGATATCCATATAATATCACAGTGCAAGGAACAGACCAAAGGAGCAGAATCAGGGTAGGACAATGCCCTCTGCCCTGCTACCACATTGCACAACCAATTTGGTGTTTCAGATCAGCCAAGGAAGAGGGAGTATTTTATTATATATGTTTGGAGAAAAATAAAGACTACATTATCCCAGAAGATCCAAAATAAAACCCAGGTGAACTAGAATTTAAGGCATTAAAATATATTGTACTGAAAAAGATACAGGGGAATCTTTTAAAGTTTGTCAACAAACCCAAAAACCATATGGGAAAAGATTGGCATGTTTTACTGCAAAAATTGAAAGGATGATATACTATGTATTTAGGTATAGAGAAAATAATTCCGTAGTGTATTAGCAATGGTATGTTTAGCAGGCACAACTCAGAGAACACATGGATACATGCTATTTGGACTGTTAAAACAGCATGAAAAAGAAACATGTCTGGAGGAACATAGGAGAATTTATCATGTCCGTGTCTCTTCTTCCCTTTATCCAGTCATCTATCTGTGTGGAAAATAGTGGGGATCCTCCGTGTACTTCCTATTTTCACATGTATCCGTGATGTTTCTTTTATTGACAGAGATTATTTCATCTCTGCTACTTTGTTTCTAGACAGTCTCCTTCCCCAAACCCCTTCCCCTCTTCTGACAAATGATGAGTGACTACTTTTAAAAACTGACTTTTAAGCACCCATGGACATTGCAATGTGAACCGCAAGCCCTTAGACTCCCTGGCTTGTGTGATTCATGACCACAATTACTATTTTGTGCTTTTATTGCTTTCTTGCCTTGAAAATGACATATCACAAAAATCTTTTCTAACTTGATCTCTGCTGGTATTTACAGCTTGGAATTATTTTCATCTTGCATTTAGAGTAAGAGAAAGTCAGGGCTACAAGGACCCTTTAGTCCACCCCATCAGCTCTCCCATCCTGAACTTGAACTGCCTCCACAAAAATCCCCTTTTCGTCCATTAACATGCTTGCCCCAGCCATCCCAGTTTGTGTGAATGAAGCGAAGAGCAGAAAGCAGGGCAGAGAAACAGCATGAAGGGGAACGATGACAGTCTCTTCACTCTGAAATCTCAGTGTGTTCCTATACCACTCCGCCATACAGGAAAAAATTATAAGTCAACTGCAAATTGTTTTATAAGAGGCTTTGCCGTCTGGGTAGAACTTCCACTCTGCCATACACACTAATAAACTTACTTGGCAATGTTGGAACGTTTATGTGAATGAATTATTCCTAAATTATCAGCTCATATTATCATATAAATAATTGCTGTAGCCTTCTGTCCCAGCAGTGCTATAATCTCTAATAAAGCAGTTTATACTGGCTTTAAGTGAAACGACAGTGCCCTAGAAAACTAACATTATATTGCTTTAATACTAAAGGAGCAAAGTTATTCAGCCAGCTCTTATTGGCTCTCTAACTCTGTGGATCAGACCCAAGCCGGATCATCTACATCTACGAGGAAAAGACAGCAGACTGACCCTGGATGTGGTGCTGTATGAAATAGCCCAGCCTCCATATATTTAGAGCCCTTGGTGAGAGGATGGAGTCTGTTTCCAGCCTCCTACTCTCTCTTCTTCCCAACCATGTAAACTCTTCCTATAAGAACTTGAGTCTCTGCAAGAGAAGAGAAGTAGAAAATAATGGTCCTACCTTTGGTGCATGGTGGTCATGACATGGACAATTAGAAGTTGTCTAGTCTATTGAGAGGGCTGGTTAATACAAGGCTTAGACTTAAATGAGGCAGACTGGCTCTGTGCAAACAAAGAAGAAATGACCTGAGGGGAGGAAACAGGTCTTCACAAATGTCACGTTGGGTCACGTGGAGCAGAAGAGCCACTGAAATTCGAGTATATGCAAGTACATTACGATGATGCCGTGTGCAGTAAGTTCTGCTGGAGCCTCTAACCACAAGCACTTTCAGAGTTGATAATTGCCCAGAGAGATGATCTCCTTTCTGTTCACTGAGATCTAAGACAGGGAAAGATGATCCTGTCCAGAGAGTTTTAATTTACTTGAAAGCCTTAATCACATGATAATGTTTTCCCCCTGCGGACCCCTCTCTCAGTCTGTCAAGAGGAGCCCAGCTGCTAAAGCTGAAACACTGGCAGGCAGACACTCCCTTTAGAAAAGAAAGCATTGTAGACAGGCGGTCCAAGGATGGTATGTACACATGGCTGTGCCTCAGATGGTTTCTGTTGTGTTTGCAGGAAGTGGAAGGAGGCTATTGAAATCCGTGCCAATGAGAAAGAGCAAGTGTAATAATTAACTCTCCCTTTTAGCAAAAGAATAAGTTTGGATGGGAGGTGTTGTGTATGCTTACTTGTTACTCATGCAGTAGAAATCTATTTGTTCTGAAAGCAAGACATTGGGATGCTCTTTCACACACGTTGGCCCTTGGAGTGGGAGGAGGGTGAGGATGCAGGGCCTCAGAAGAGTATCTTGAAACTGCAGAATAAATACTGTCTGGGGCAGTGCTCTGCCTTTTGTTCCCTCTGTTAGCAATGGAGCCTTACCAATCTACCCTAGCCTGAGGATGTGACACTCCTCCAACCCTCCTTACTCTGAGCAACTTCTTATACTCGCTGAGGGATGTGATGCTGAACAGTTGATGCATATGGAGTCACCAGGTGCTGTCAGTCACTGAGATACAATGACCATGCCCTCCTGCAGTAAGCCATATCCCTCAACCCCTTTTTGAGGCAGATTAATGTAGCACCACCTAAGGCAGTCCCCTGGCTGCTGACTTTTGCTTCTCTATATCCTCTTTGTCCTCTTGGGGAAGTTGGACAACACAATCCATTTATAAAGCAGTACCATTCCTGGTTGGATAACTAATCTCAACCTAGCTTTCCTGGGAAGGGATAGATGGTTTAGTTGGGACCTCACAGAACCCAGTTTCATCCAACTGTTGTATCGCCTTCTAGGTGGAAGAACACCATAACCTCTCTTGAGTACCCTGCCTTGAAACAAAGCAGCTAGGAACTCTGGCCATTCCCTCCTTCGGTTTTCTGAGTGCTGTCAAACATTGGTTTATTAGTCTTCAAAAGAGCCATCCTGTGGAGTGGATGGCAGAAAGCATCCACACACTTTGAGATCTGGGCTTCAGAAAGCTTTGGAACTATTAAGACTGTGGAGACGAAAAGGAAGTTGTCATTGTGGGAAGAAAACATCTTCTCTTTCCAAATCCCATTCTCTTAAGATCTTCAGAGCAAAAAGTTCAACCAAAGGAAAGCCACCATTGGCTAAACACTTAGTAATTCAGTCATGTTGGAAACAAAAAGATTAAATTTCTAACTGAATATTCTGACCATAGGTTATAATCTCCCACTGCTGAATTAGATAATGTTTTTGGTAAATTCCCAGCCAAGAAGAGATTGGAAGTCAGAGTTATTAAGTTCCCTTTTCATATCTGTATAATTGAATTCTGGTTTAGACAAGAAAATAAAATTTGGCCCGTGATTAGTGTAGCTTAATGTAATTGCTTGTGTTTCTTTATGAAATGCAGGTAGCAAGAAGAGCACATTTTAAACAGCCAGTTATTCCATAAGCATAATGGCAATTTTAATAGTGTTCTAAAGTTTCCAAAATACACATTCAACGTGGAGCATTAACTCTGAGTTAACCATTACTTTTCAAGTAAATGTGTGCTCTGAGCCTTGTCACTTAGTGTCCTAGCCCATCCATTACACCGAATTCAAACACAGCGTTTGCTTTCTCCCTATAGTCAGCTGAACATGGAGAAAGTTGGTTTATTTTGAAAGAAGACATACATCACTGAGTTCTTCCCTTGTGTGCAGAAAACTAACATACGCCATCTCTTTCCTTCTTCAATTTTACAATTGGGGAATCTCTGGAAAGTTAGCTAGTTTATTTATGACCATACATTTTTTTTTTACAGTCAGTGAAAATAATGTTCTAACTAGGACCATGGACCATTTTTTTAAATATAATCTTGTTCCATAAATAAAACCACTGTCTGGTTCTTAAAAGTGCATGTGTAAACAGAATCATATACAAATCTTTCTGGCTTGGGAAGGGCAAAAGAAACATGCACAGTGGGTACAGAAGAATAAAAGATGGCTCTGCAGGGCCACACTCAATACCTCAACTGAGGAGTCAGTGGTGGGGGTAGGGTGGCCAGTCTACAAGGGGCCTATTCAACAACTTCCACATGTGTTTGTAGACCAGATGAAAGAAATAAATGGAAACACTTGTCATGTTCTGTTTCTGCTTTTACAGGCGCTTCATTTGATGTGGGAAGAATGACAGGAAACTTACAAATTAGGGACAAACTTCTGACTTTAACAAAAAGTTGAATTTTTTTCATGAGAGCCAGGTCTGGGAATTGCGACATCCTTAGGCTAAATGATGAAATGAACACTTGGATTTTAAACAGTGTTTCAAACAGGTAACGCACAGACACATACAGATAAGGCCTTTCCTGAGCAAAGCTCAGGCTGCATGGGGTTCTTTCTGTCAAACACATCAGTAGACATCCAAGGTATTAAGACTGCTCAGCTTCCAGAATGTGAAGTTGGTGGGCACTGGTGTACCTGGGAGCCAGTGTGCTTCCCAATACTCTTGTTTGACCTAAACTCTTGCAGCTTTTTTTTTCTAGTTAACTTTTAGCCAATAAATAATACTTTGGAGTAGGAATCACAGCAAGTTATTGCTGTCTCTGCCTTCTCCTAGATGGTCCCCTTGATGTCCCGGATGTGCACCCCCTCCCATGTGTTCAGAAACTGCCTGTCCACAGCTTGGGATGGTGAGCACAGATGATGCTTGGCTTGCAGTTGGTTGACTTATGATTCTCCAGCTACACAATGGTGTGAGAGTGACACATATTTAATGGAGCCTAAACTTCAGATTATTAATTTCATTTTTTCCAGACCAGCAATGATTAGTGCCATGTGCTATTGCCCAGCTTGCTAGCCACGTGGACACATGACCTTGAGCAAACCAGTGACATGACAGTGTGTTGTATCACTGTGGTGCTCAGTAGACCAGTTGTATTACATGTGTGTGTGTGTTTTTAATTTCTCCATATTCTCAGCTTACATTATGAGTGTATCAGGGTATAACTGTATTGTAAGGTGAGGGGCATCTCTGAAGTTTAAACTTAGTATACTAGTTTTCACCCTGGTTAGTGGGTAGGACTGGTTGAGAACACAGAAGACTCAGTACTCTTTACTTATGGTATAAGGGCACAGTCTACCAACTTAACCATGCAGTCAAAGTAGCAACTTGATCCCTTCCCTTCAGCTAGTGATTTTCAATATGTATTTTAATATTTCTATAGCATTTGCCACTAGCTGAATTTATCTTGTTTTTAAATTTTTATTATTTCCTCTCCCAACTAGAATGAAAGCACCCTGAAGCTACATACTTCTGAAAAAAATATCTTATTCATGTCATTGCATCCATTTTGCATGGAAATGGAGAACTTAAGGAGTCACATGACTCTCCTTCTATAATCAAAGCTGATTGCAGGATGGCTGACTGCCTGACTCAAGGGTGGTAAAAGCCCCATGGAGATATCTTTTTTGGTAAGAGAATAAGGGGAGTTGACATTATGTAATAATTTCCAAAATGTAAACATGTGTAAAGGGGATCCCAAAGTAGACATGGAGGCTGGTAGGGTGAGGGCAAATGGAATATGAAGAAGACTATGTTCAAAAAGCAGAGAAAAAGGATGTGTGTGGGACAAAAGGTCTGCATGTTTTGCAGTGGGAGGAAAGGGCCCCATGAAGAACAAAGTGGAGGTGGACCCAAAGATGGAGAGGTTGACTGCGGGCTTCATGCTTGGTACCCTTCATCTCCAAACAAGCCTTTGCCTCAGGCTCTTCTTCTACAAGGACCTGTATCTTCTGGGGTAACAATGTCTGTTTCTTTGAGTCCTGTGCTCTTAGTGGACCTCTGTTCTGAACTCTGAAAATTTTAAATTCAACTGCTTTTATTGACATCTAACTTAGACTACAATGTACTTATTTTGTACATTTGGAAAGAATCAAACCTTAGAACAGCATTTTATGGTTTTCAGCATCTTAATGCAAATTCTGCTCTTTGCTTCTCATAGCAGCAGCACCGTCCAACAAGTAGTTCCTGATTTCCTCTAAGTGATTTCCTCTCTTGTGTCCCTGACCATCACTCTAGTCTCTCCCTTAGATCAGGGACTTCATCTTAGCCACTTAGTACCCAGAACCCAGCTTGTCTCAACATCACAGCTCATGCAGCAGTTTCTGAACAAAATCTTCAAGGGATATGAAAGCACTTTCAAGACCGGATGTGGAGTGATGCCATCCATTCTAACTTCAGTCACCTCTATGACTTAGTTGGATCCGGAATTGCAAACCTTTGGAGTTATAATATGGAGCTTTTCTTTCTCCAAATATGCTCAGGATTGTGTTTTGTCCTTACGAGTCTCTGGAGAATCTCTTATAATAATACTCGTTATGAGGATTTATAAACAAAGACAACAATCCAAACATCCCTCATTTTATGTGATTCCAGATTGACTGCTTTGAGGTTCTAAGCCCTTGCTTGGGTCTTTATTCTTCCAAATCATACTGCTTCACACCATGTCTCAATACAGTTCTGGAGATGTGGCAATTGATTTTCTTCCTGGGTAAGTGGCATCCTGAGGACTGAGTGGGGTAGGTAAGGTCATTCCCACAGGATCCACATTTGCCTAAAAATAGTAGATTTTCCCTTTGTTTCATTTTTCTGTTTTAGTTTTTTAGACATTGAACTAAAAGAGAAGAAGCAAAGCATCACCAAAATGAAAAAGATGCTAAGGCTCCCTCAACAGCGGTGGAGACTGCACTGGAATGCCGCATTCCTATGCCTCTGTTTTCTAACTGGGTGCGTGAGAGGTTCTAAGGACCTGTGCTCTGTGTACTGGTTCCATATGACTGAGAGTCCAAGTAATCTTACGTTAACACCAGAAGGAAAAAGAAAGCATTTGATGTTTCCGTGTTTCTACCCTTCAGAAAAATCAGTGGGCTCCTTTTCTAGTAGCTACTTGTCAAATGAGTATCCGTGTATTCATGTTATCCAATTACTATTTATTGAATTTGAATTCATTGAACAGCTGTGACATCTTGCTGTGTACTATGTGAGGAACAGGGGAAATAAGAACAGAGGGGACATAGAAACAACTGATTGCCAAGTGTCATAGCAGGTTTCAAGATAGAGCTTACCAGTTAACAGTAAGTGTTGTAAATGCCTAAAGGACAGACTTGGGAGCCCCACTTTGTGGAAGAGTGGAAAGATGGGTTTAAGCAAAAATGAGCTGAATTTACAGAAACAGAAAGTGTTCAGCCTGAAAAGCCATAAAATGGTCCTTTTTAAAGAAGTGAGATGATCTATGGCCACGTCACCATGAACATACCTGCCGCTGTCTGAAAGAGAAGTGATGAGACCTGGGGATGCAGTGATAGAGGCTGTCCTGGGTCACTGCAGAGGCATGGGATGCAGTGATAGAGGCTGCCCTGGGTCACTGCAAAGGTATTCAGTGCAGCTGGAGAGAAAAAAGAGAGCATTGGGAGAGAAGTCAGGAGTGTGCACACTCCTAAAGAGCTTGTTCTTTAACCCGGGGCAGCAGGGAGCCACTGGAGGACTCAGAGAAGAGAACAGCAAAGCCAGAGTTTCACAGTAGGAAAGGCAGGAGAAGGTGGGGATGGCATCACAAGTTAATGTCCTGTCAGGGCCCACTCAGAGCACAGATATCAGCTGAGTTGTCACGCTGTGATTTACCTCAATCAGTCCTCAAACGCTCAGCAATTCTGAAGTTTGGAAATTAAACATTACTTTCTAAAGCAAGTGAAATGTACACCTTAAATACCACTCCAGAGCTGAGCATGGTGGTGTATGACGTTAATCCTATCCCTTGGGAAGCTGAGGCAAGACTGAGAGTTCAAGACCAGCCTGGGCTACAGAGAAAAATCCTGTCTCACACCAAAGCAACACAAGTACCACCCCAAAAGGCACACCATGCCTACCTGCCATTTTGTCTGTCCATAGCTCCAGTTCACACTGGCAGGAGGAAGGGGGAAGGGGATGCAGAGGCACCGCAGAGTTCAGGAGCACAGAGGACGGGAGGATCAGCACTGCCTGGGAGGAGCAAGCATGTCTGATTCCTCTGCTACAGGCATGGACTGGTATAGAGCAGAACCTGAGTCACAGATGCTAGATAGGAGAACCAGTTCAGCTACAAAACGTCACATGACTTCAAAAAGTAATTGATTTCTCCAAGCCTCTTTGAAGCACCTCAAGTGTGTGTGTGTGTGTGTGTGTGTGTGTGTGTGTGTGTGTGTGTGCAGGTGCACATGTGTGATGTGAGTGAGGAGGTCAGAGATTAACATTGGGTGTCCTCTTAAATTGTTTTCACATTTGTTTTGAAACGGGGTCTCATCACTAAACCTGAAGCTTTCTGATTCACCTAGAAAGCCCCAGGAATACTTCTGTCCCTGCCTTTGTAGCACTGATTCAGGCCTCTTTGGGTTCTGGGGGGAACTGAACTCAGGTTTTCATGTTTGGGTGGCAAGTACCTTACCAACTGAACCGTTTCTCCATCTGCGCATGTTTCAAATTGTCACTATAAGAGTCTATGCAAGACAATATCTTAAGCACAGAGAATCTTTTTTTTTTTTTTTTTTTCGAGATCGAGATATGGTGTTTTTCTGTAGCTTTTTGCCTTTCCTGGAACTCACTTGGGAGCCCAGGCTGGCCTCGAACTCACAGAGATCCGCCTGGCTCTGCCTCCTGAGTGCTGGGATTAAAGCCGTGCGCCACCACTGCCCGGCGCACAGAGAATCTTAATGCATGCATTCTTTCAAAGTCAAGGTATCCCTGAAGAAAGCCAACAGTGAGAATCCATAAAATACAGCCTTACTAGCATGTCTCTCTCCAGAGTGCTCCACCCACACACATGCCTGCTGAGAACCATGTTGCCATCCCCAGGCTTTCTCCCGCCTCATCTATTTTCCATTCTAAATTGTTCTGTGAATGAAAGAGTTTATATTTCAGATTTAAAAATTTACCAGTCTGGGTGTTATACAGCGATCATTTCTTCAGGAAAACAATCAATTTTCAGGGATAACTGTGGTGATATTTTATTTGTGCTATAATAAATAAAACTTATCTGGGGATCAGAGGACAGAGCCAATAGATTAGACAAAGAGGCCAGACAGTGGTGGCACACTTGCCTTTAATCCTATCACTTGGGAGGCAGAGATCCATCTGGATCTCTGTGAGTTCAAGGCCACACTAGGAACAGAGCCAGGCATGGTGGCACACACCTTTAATCCCAGCACTTGAGATCTCATGTTTTTGCTTGGGAAAGACACATGCCTTTAATCCCAGGAAGTGATGGCAGGAAGCAGAAAGATATATAAGGCATGAGGACCAGGAACTAGAGGCTTTTGAGCAGCAGTTTAATGGAGTTCCTCAGGGGTGAGGACGCAGAGGCTTTCAGTCTGAGGATTCACGGAAATAGGATCAGCTGAGGAGTTGACGAAGTGAGGTTGGCTGTGGCTTGTTCTGCTTCTCTGATCTTTCAGCTTTCACCCCAATATCTGGCTCTGAGTTTTCTATTAATAAGGCCTTTTAAGATTTGTGTTACAGATAACTGTAGAACTTGTATACGTGAAAAAGAGTGAGGCTGTTCAGTGTAAAGTATGTGTATGGGGCACTTGTGCACATGCTTGTATGAGTGTTGTGTAAAGTGTGTATGTGGAACCCTTGTGCACATGTTTGTGTGTATGGTATATAACTTAGTTTACTATAGAGAAAGGAGCGCTCTTGTGCAGTAATATCCTTTATTAACTGGATCAACTAGTTACACAATTATTTCTGTGAGACAAAAAGTACATCTCCAGACTTTGTCTTACAAATATTTCTTCTGCTTTCATTAAATTCTCGGAGGTTGCCTGGGAGGATACCTCAGCAGCGTTAGACATGCGTCTCGACTGCTGGGTCTTTGAAAGATACTGAAGTGAGTTTCTTTAGATCTCCTCATTGTTAGAAAAAATGTTGTCAGAATAAGAGACTCACAGAGATTTTTCTTTTTCTTTTTTGTCTTAGGATCCCAGTATGTGTAGTTGGACTAAGATTGCATGGACTCCTGGCCAGCAGATGGCTCTCTAGTTTTCAATAAGCCAGTGCGCTGTCCAATGTCCTGAATTGAAATTACTGTGATCCTCAAGCTTCCTAATGCTGCAACCATTTAACACAGTTCCTCATGTTGTGATGATCCCCAACCATAAAATTATTTTCATTACTACTTCATAACTGTAATTGCTACTGTTATGAATTGTAATGTAGACATCCGTGTTTTCTGATGGTCTTCGTTGACCCAAAGGGTTCTTTGACCCTCCTAAAGGGGTTGCGACCCACAGCTTGAGAACAACCTGTTTATACTCTAAGGATGGTTGAAGTAATGACCTTGGGATAAGTATTTATGAGGATGAGGACCAGAGGCCTGGATTCCTCTTCTTCCTGGTTAGATGAACTGGAAAGGTGAAATGTGCTGATGTGGAGGTTGGATCTTCATTGTCTTTGTGATTGAGTTGCAAGCTGATTGAAGTCTTTCATGCTTATTCACCAACAAAACCCTTCATTAGTTCCATCTGATTTTGAAAAGCCATGGTGGAAGTGTGTGAGATCAGTGTGTCTGACTGTAGGCTCACTGGATGGCATGCTTGTCAATTCTTATGACCACCGTTAACCAACCAACCTAGGAGATGACTTCGGTTACTTTATTTCACAAACATAATTTGGATCCTCAGTAATAAAGTGTTAGATGCCTTCACATTCTACATGAGGCTGAGCTACAAAGTGGCTGAAGAGTAAAATTTCAAGTGGAGCATGTAGAAATGGGGCAAGGGAAAACAAAATCAGTACAATGAACTAGGGATTCCTTTTAAAAGCCATGTTGCATTCTAGTATTTTAAAAGAGCATGGTTAATTTATGGGAGGAAATGAAGCAGCAGTGGAAACAGAACACAACGTTTGAACCAGAAGATGGTTAGCCTTGCTCTCCTGGGAAAACCACTTGAAAGTCTGAATCTCAGTTTCCCAATTGACAAAGTGATAAAAATACAAATTTAGTGTCATAGCTTGGTTGGATGGTTATGCTCTCTGAGGCAATGCAGGTAGGCGTTAGTACAACTTATGAGTAAGACTGGGAAGTAGCTCAGGAGAAGAGTGCTTGCCTCATGTACACAAGGACCTGGGTTTCATCCCGTGTGGCACAGTGCAAGGTACAAGAGGAACTCACATCCTTGGCCAAAGCTCATTTTCTTCTTACCAGACTCACTGGTTCTGTCTTTGTGAAGTAGAGCACTTGGTGTTTTCTGTCACATTTTTGTGACCTATGCTGTGGTAGCTGCCAGCTTCCCTCATTTCCCACTTCCTCTTTGCTCTAGAATCAAGCATTCAGGTTTCCTTTCTCTCTTGCAACAGCGGGCGATAACTATGTGGACGAGAAGTCTTTGTCAAGCTGAGTTATTAACAAAGGAACTTACTTTCACAGGTGTGAAACGGCACTGTCATTCCACTGGTCACTGCGGGGCGAGCGTGGAGACGAGTTGCTATTGTTGCAGTGCTCCTTTTCATAATACAACGGTTACTCTTATCTGGCCTCAAATATACTCACATTTTGTCTGCCTAAGTAAATTTTCAGACTAAGTAAAGCACATTCTAAGGGTAATTTTTGACTGCAGGGCACTGTGAGTGATAAGAAACAAGTATGAAAACACCATCTTCCTTTTAATTTTGTTATTTGCTAATTACTTCTCTCTCCGATGTAACTGCAAACCCATGATAAGGGGAAAATCTTGAGAAGTGGCTTAGAAATGGAATTTTAGACAAATGAGTGAAAGGCTGAACTGATTGCAAGAAGCCCTGAAATTTCTGGAGTCAGTGACACGGATCGCTTTGTCCTGCATGGAAAAAAGAACGTCATCTATGGGGCAGTCACGGCAGAGAACATCAGATGACCACTAACAAGGCCTCCGTCCCTGGTCTGCCGCAGCAGGTAGCATGGGTGGGGGAGGGTTCCACCGGGAGGTCAGGAGCTCTGTTTTAAGGTAATGCCGGGAATTTTAAAGTTTTATCTTCAGCCCTTTGTAACGTGAATCAGGAGAGAAAGAGGGCAAGGTGAAGGCATGAAGGATGCAGGGGCTGGAGCCTTGGCTGGAAGCAGCCCTTGTCACTTCTAGGATAGCTGAATTTGGGGGCAGTGCGATGTTTTCAAACTTGAAGGAGGTCAAAGACAACTCACTCTTTTTCTGTAAATATTTACACTCACATGGTTTCTTTTGACAGTTTACAAAAGGTGGCTTTGTGTACGTTATTATTTTAAATGAGTGTGTACTGTGTTTCGTTCCTCTGCAGGTGTTTAATCCCTGAGTCCTGGGGTGTGTAAGCAACTGGGACAACATGACCTAAGTGTCAGGAGGGACTAGCAGAGTCTATGATGGAAACTTACAATAGGGGATAGAAGGTGACTATCTTGTCTCTTCTGTACCCCTTTTACTTTGAAAATTGACCTCCCTATTACCAACCACCATTACAGGGCACTTCTGTGATGTCACACCCCCACAGATACAGTTCCATGAGTAGAATAAAGGTAGCAAATCAGAATGCTATTCTGACGGCATGATTCATCACCATGATCCCTTGGGGCCAATCAGATTTCAGTAGGGTCACTTGAAACCCCTGTTAATGTGAACATTTGGATGTTTGATGAGATCATTTCTCTGTCCTTTTGATGACAAAGTCAACACAAATCTGAAGCTTTTGATGACTACCCAGAATGCATCCTACCATAGGAAGACAATCTTCTGGAAAATGTAGGTCTTCCAAAAGCAAAAGAGCCACAAAGTGAGAAGAGAAAAAAAATTAACTATTGGGACTTAGCTATGTGCCAAGACTAAGTAACTGTTGACACAATTTATATCACCCAATATATTTCTCATTTGCTTGGATATATTTGAATTATATTTCTGTCATTTATTTCCAGAAAAGTTCTGAGTAATACGGAAACCCAATTATCTTGACCCAGCTTCCTTCTTTTCCTCCTTCCCCCATCCCTCTCTTCTTTTCTATTTTTCTTTCTCCTTCCTTCCTTTTCCTGTCTAATATTAAAAACTTCTCTGAGCCTTGCATGATGGCATGTGCCTATAATCCCAATACTCAGGAAGTGTAGACAGGAAGATTACAAGTCCAAGGCCAGACTGGGATATAGGGTGAAAACCTAGGTCAGAAAAAACTATCTCAGCGGTAGAACACTTGCTTAGCATGTAAAAAGCTGTGGTTCAGGCCCAATACTACTTAAAACAAAGGCAAAACAATCAGAAACTGTTGGGTCCCATAAGGCTCGGGCATGAGGCCCAGTATAACTTCCTGAGCCTAGTTCAAGTTTGGCAACCTGTCTTCGGACATGACTTCTGCATGTGAGTGACTCAGCTCAACCTGACCTAGAATCGCCTCTGCCTAGTAACTGCTGAGATGGCACCATCTCATTGGCCCGCTATCCTCACTCCATCCCCCATCACCCCAACCTATATAAGTCCACTCCTGATGCAATAAAATGAGTTCCTGCTTTGACAAGACTCCCAGCTCAGTGTGCTTCTCTCCAGTGGACAGGGGAGGTCTGAGCCATCAACACTCACCATCCCACTCAGCACTAGGGAGAGACTGGCTGGACCAGTCCTGCCTCTGCCCTACCTGTCGGTCAGCCTGACAAGAGACAAGAAACAACCCCTCAAATACCACCTTTGTATATTCCAGTTCTGCCAAGTGTGCATTATTAGTTCCGTAGTTATCCTTAAAACCCTAGACATTAATTACACCACTCTATCCAGTCCATTTCTTGGCTATTAAATGTTGTGACTATTAAATGGACTGATATTCCCTGAACAATAGCCTGGGGCTCCTCAGAAGGGCTTGTAGTCTGTCAGAGATACTCCTTTCTCTGGCAAGGTGGATGGACATAGTATCACCCGTGTGCTGGTTAGCATTAATTATCAACTTGATGGGACCTAGAATCACCTAGAAGACAACCCTCCAGGCATTAGAGGACTGTTTAGCAAAGAATTCGTTAGTGTGAGGGATTATATGGATTAGGTTAATCCAGGTGGGAAGACACACCCTAAATGTGGATGGCAGTGTGCCTTGGACTGGGATCCTGGAGTGCATACACGGAGCAGTGAGCTGAGCACTGATACCCATTACTCTCTGCTGCCTGGTTGTGGAAGCAGTGAGACTCACCAGCCACTTGAGAGTTCCTGCCGCCCTGACTCGTCTGCCATGATGGGCTGTACCCTTGAACTGTGAACTAGAACAAACCCTTTCTCCCTTAAGATGGTTTTGCCAAGTCATTTAATCTCATCTACGAGAAAGACACTAAGACAACTGTTATTTACCAGTGTGTATTGTGGAAGCAGACATTTCATATGTGAGGTCAAGTAGATGAGCAGAAAGGTGTAAAACCACAAGTACATTTCTGTGGATATCAGAGAAAGTCCTGAGTGACTGAAGCCCTGAGTGAATGTGTATTCTAACATGGACACAGCCATGCTGGGGACTCCAAGGCCTGGAACCCATGGGACAAATTGGCAAAACTGTTACCCATATGGGCCAGAAGAGAAATGGCAAAGCTTTCTGGGGAGTCCAAATATGAGTGTTTGTGGACCATTGCTCAGTGTGTGCAAAGTCTAGCAACCATGGCTTCCTCCTCCAGAAAGTTTACAGCCTGAGACTGCTCCCTACAGAGACTTCCAATAGAGAGCAGTTAATCCTCACTCTGTGCTGTGCCCAATAAACTTGTTGAAGTTCTGAGTCACAGCTGTAGTATTTGAGAAGCCCATCTGATCCTAACTTCTATGTGTCCATCCTATTCCTCACTGAGGGTAGCCAGGGTTCCAGGACCTAATCTGCTTGGGCTCGGGCACACTTCTGAGATTAGCTCCTCTAACTGTGGCATTGTGAGTGGCCCGGTTTCAACAATTATTTCACAGCTTGGGAAGTCTGAGGCACGGCCCAGATGAAATGGAGAAAAGAACATTATTTCTTCTTTCTGTGTTTGATTGCCTATCTTCTCCCCCATCTGTGCTAGAATATATATTATGTGTTAGACCAAGCCTCCCTATTCATGGAAGCATAGTGTGGAAGTGATGTTGATTTCTTTAGAAAATAGAAAACCTCTTTAAGTGACACACTTCTTTGACTTTATATTGTTTGAAAGAGATTGTTTAAATGTGTATATATATATATATACACATATATACACCAAAAGTTTGGTAATAATAGTAATAAAACTACATGGTATGTCCCATAGGTGGACTTTGTTTTAGTCATTGACACTGAGCATTTCATTCAGATCTACTCTTAAGGAGGAAGACATGAAGTACCCATTTAAGAGAGCAGTAAACGGAGGCCTTGCAGAGCCCTGTAGCTTAGCCAGGATCACAAACACATTGAGCTAGAGCTGGGATTTGGGCTTGAGTCCATAACTCCACAGCCACCACTCTTAACACAGTGTCCTCATCAAGAACATGAACTGTGTACTTTGCAAAGATGAACCACAGCTCCCCTCTCCCCCCAACTCCCACCTCCCACCTCTGGCTGCCACTAGTCTGCTGTGTTTCTCCTCATGCTCCTCCTTGGAGCTACTCCTGTCTTTTGTATTTTCTCTTGTTCCCCTTATTATTAAAATTGTAACTGTAGCTCTGCCCTTCTATGTGGATTTGGCTTTGGAATATGTAGCCTCTGTGTCTCTGTGAAAACTGAGTAAGTGTCCATGGTGAGTGACCCCAGACCCCCCAGGAGGCGATGTGCCTGACAAAGACATTACACGGTGATCTCTGATAGAGAACATTGAAGAGGCATCGCACTGCTCTGGTAAAGCCTCACTTTTAGACTTTCCTATTGGCTACTCAGGACATCTTCTTTGTTTCTGGGTCTCAAGGAAATATTAAACAGGTTGGTATTGGCTAATAAATAAATCCAGGTGTTATGGTTGGAATCTAAAATGTCCACAGGCTCATGTTTCCAGCATTGGCCCCCAGCTTGTGGTTCTAGTTTGAAGGTGGTAGAGATTTTAAGAGGTGGGATTGGCAGAAAGAAGTAGACAACTAGAGGCAGAGCTGTAAGGATCATCCCTGGCCCCAGCCTGGCCTACTTCCTTGACTTCTTGGTCTGTTGTGATGTGAACAGCTTGTGCATCATGCTTTCCATCCATGTCATGCCTTCTCTGTCATGACACTCGAAACTTCTAGAACTGAGCTAAAATAAATCCTCTCTTGAGTTGTTTTTTTTTTTAATGTATATGAGTGTTTTGCCTGCATGCATGTCTGTGCAGTGCTCATGGAGGCCAGAAGAGGGCGTCAGATCCCCTGAAACAGGAGTTGCCATGTGGGTTCTGGGAACCAAACTCTGGTCCTCTGGAAGAGCAACCAGTGCTCTTAACCACTGAGCATCTTCCAGCCCCTGTTTTGATTTTTCTTTTAATTAAATAGGTAGATAAATGAATGAAATTTTGAGACAGAGTCTCTTGTAACCCAGGCTGGCCTCAATCTTACTATGTAGCTGCCATGGCTATTCTTGGTCATCAACTTTACTACATCTGGAATTAACTAAAACCCAAGCAGCTGGGCTCTCCTGTGAGGGACTTTTGGATCTTAAGCTCAGATCACTTGAAGCCAGAAGACACACCTTGAATCTGGATTGTTGAGGTCAAGACTCACCCAGGTCTGGGCCACATCTTTCCGTGGCAGCCTACAGAAAGGACATGGAAGAAGAATGCTTGCTCTCTGCCTGATTGCCCTCCCTGTCCCTGGCAAGTCCATCCCTCCACTGGCATTAGAGTCTGGTTCTTTGGGATTCTGGTGCATGCTGAAGAGCAGCTGAGACATCCAGTCCTGTGGACTGAACAACTACTGGATTCTTGGACTTTCTATCAGGTGGCAGCCATTGTTGGAGTAGCTGGACCACAGCCTGTAAGCCACTCTAATTATATTGTCCCCAAGTGCTGCCATTAGAGGAGTATGCCACCATGCCTGCTTTATGCAGGGCTGGGGACTGAACCCAGGACTTCATCCATGCTGGGGAAGTACTCTACCAACTGAGCACATCCACAGCAACTATTGTGGTCACGCACTGCAATAGTTATTAGCACACCATCTTGTGTGACCTGCGGAGACGTGTACATCCCTATACAGCTGTGCACTCACCCATGGGCAAGCTCAGAAACTCTGCTTCTGTTGACCTTCTGTTTCTGTTCAAATATTGAGAGAAAGAAAGGAAAATGAAAAAAACGGAGGTCTGTGCCATCTCAAGGATGTCTCTGATGGAATTGCAATGTATAGGTTGGGAACTAGTTTAATCCCTTCCATAAAGGGTCAGAAGGGTGGACACCATCTTATTAGTTCATGTGATTACTTATTATTATGTACCTTCAGTACCTGAAGCTGTAACAGCCAGGGAGTTTATCTCTAAGTGAAAGCTTCTCATTCATGCCACACCAGTGTGTTCTGCTCTAATGGTTCCTCGGGAGCCATTAGCTGGCTAATCTGTGGGATGTGACTACACATTTTGCAAAGTTTGCATCGTAAACATATTCTTAATGGTGTTTTGTTAAAATATCCCCATCTGAGTACAATTCACACCGAGTTGTAGACATTTGCCTAAGTGGGAAGTACAAGGATGGATCTTGATGCTTGCTTGTTTAGAAACAAAACCCCAAAGCGACTGCATTGTAATTCAGCTGCAAAGCAGAGTTCTGGGTTCAATCCTGAGCATGCATGTAAATGCAACCAACACCTCTCTGACTTTGGGTTCAAAACAGAAAAAAAAAGCATTTTCTGGAAGGAGATGGGATGTATCTGGTTTATGAAGGGATAAGTCTGACTTGATTTGGTTTGGTTTCAGAGTGTATTTCTCAGTGACTTTCTTGTAACAGTCCATACAAGTTTTCTTTGAACTAAAATTACCAAGTAGATGGGGCTGGAGAGATGGATCCGTGGTTAAGAGCACTATCTGCTTTTCCAGAGGACCTGGGTTCAGTTCCCAGCACTCACATAGTGGACCAAAACAGTCTGCAACTCAGTTCCAGGGGATCCAACACCCTCTCTGGCCTCCACAGGCACGAGGCCCACAGTGGTGCACAGACATACATGCAGGCAGAACACCCATATACATAACTTAATAATAAAGTTGTCAAGAGGTGGTACACAGATATGCATGTGTGCCCTTGTATGGTGAAGCCAGATGCTGCCTGTTTAGATGCAGTGAGCACTGATATCTGCAGATATGGATTAATTTCATATTTATACCTATAGCTCTATCTAACAGAGAATTAATTTTCTTAATTGTGTGTTTTCAGTATTATTTTATGGAGCCTTTCAAGAGACAAACAAACCAAATATTGCTTTATAACCTTGAAAAGGGTACTGAGATGTTTGCCTTGGGAGCTTTTATTTGAGAGACTTCATACATTATTATTTCTATGTGCTTGGAAGATGTATGTAAGAGAATGGAAGACTTTGGAAGATTTTAAGTGTCTTTGGATGGTTCAATTTATTCTTGCCTCCCCTCTACCAGCGGGAATCTGCTCTGCTTCAAAGAGATAATTCTTTATCACTTAGCTTAATTTTTCCATTTTCAGTATTCTCAGGGCTTTGGACATATTTTTGAGTTTCTTATAATCATATTCTACTCTGTCCTGATTACCTTGTTTCAGGACTCTGGGCCTCAGTAATAATTATAATGAAATGTTACTAAATATTGTAGCATCTCCAAAGCCCCTACTCTTTTGCTTGTTGAGAGACTCACAGTGTGGGACCATGATTTATGAGAGTGTGATTCTCACTGTAGAGTGCTTGTGATGAGCCAGGGGAGACACCAGTGGTTTGACTTTGGAAATATGGGCACCATGTTAGAGGACTTGGAAGCGGTATTGTCAAGGCCAACTGTGTGAACTTTACTGTGTCTGCCTGGGTCACTAAACAGGATCTTAGAAGAAACAGGCTGTTTTTGCACCTGCAGAGGCACATTTACTCTTGGGCAGAAGAGTGTGTGCTGCCGTGGTGGCCTCCAGCCATGCCGCCATTGATTTTCCTTGGAGAGCTCTCTTTTCTTCTGGGGTGACTCTGCTGTGCCTTACTTCCCCCTCTTGACAGAGTGAACTCATTGGGGGGGGGACACTCCCAAACTGCAAACTCAAAAGTAAGCTGCACAGCAGAAACTGGGGTGAACTGGAACAGCCAGTGGCGATTTGTGTGACTTAGAATGCATTGAGTCTTTCTGTCTTGGGTTTTTAGTGGAATAGTGCATAGTTATTTGAAAGAGTTTCATGAAAATGGAAGAGGAGGCAGTGGAAGGAGGTTTCTTCCACCCCGGCCCTTACCTCCTACTTTGTACAAGTTAGTGGCATTAAGTACCTGTCATGTAGTGTTTTAGCCTTTCCATAGAGATTAATATTTTGTAATATTAACATGTATCTTGTTAATTAAAAGCTATTCTTACTACTTTGTATCTTCCTTGTTCACATTCAAAAAGTATAACATGATAAACTTGAGTGAAAATCTCATGAAATTCATCTCTTTCACAGAAAACAGACACTAATAAAAATTTAAGAAAAGGAAAATATTTCCAAGACACTTGGCTAAATTTAATTTCACACTCTTCACCATTTTTATTTCCTTCAGACTAATTTAGATTCATTCTAAGTTATTTTGTAGAAAATGGTTAGGTTGGCTCTTAATTTTTAATATTGTCATAATGCTGCTGTAAAGCAGATGGAACACGATCTTCCTGCACACAGAGAGAGTATTTCTGAGAGTCACTGACTAGAAAGTGAATTGCTAAGGCAATCATTTTGGTCTTTAAAAATTCTGATAGATTTTTCTGGATGACTTCTCAAAAATAGTTACCAATTTATATAGTTCATCCACATAGGGTAACTGAGCGAGTGTACTAAACATAACCCTAATTTTCTTGTGTAAGAAGCGAGGATGTTTTATTTTCTTTTTTTTTTTTT
>CABHPR010128129.1:0-27191 GCA_902168415.1 Peromyscus melanophrys
CTAGGTGGCTGGGTGGCTGGGTGGCTAGGTGGCTGGGTGGCTGGGTGGCTGGGTGGCTGGGTGGCTGGGTAGCTAGCATCCTCCTCTCCTTGTTCTCTTGCTCTTTCTTCCTCCTTCTTCTCTCGTTCCTTATTCTTTTCCTGGATTTCTCCTATTAATTCTCTCTGCCTGCCAGCCCCGCCTGTCCTTTCTCCTGCCTTGCTATTGGCCATTCAGCTCTTTATTAGACCATCAGGTGTTTAGACAGGCACAGTAACACAGCTTCACAGAGTTAAACAAGTGCAACATAAAGGAAAGTAACACACCTTAAAATAATGTTCCCCAACACAATGGTGTCCTCTCACTGAAGTACTATGGGTGACTTCATTTTGTCAGCGAACCTGGGAGACCCAGGACTGTGGGATGTCAGGTGCCCTATAGAAAAGACCCTGGCTGTCATGCAGGTGACCTGAAATAGCCAGAGCTTCGGCCATTGCCACAGGGATGGCATGTTGTTTGCATCCTCACTGGAAAATGTCGCTCCCTCCCCTGGCTCTGACAGTCTCTCTGGTTCATCCCTCACAGGCATCATTTCCTACTTACCGCTCCAGTGATAATATCCAGATTGATGGATCTTTGGACTCTGGGGGCCTGGATAAGATTTGGGGGGGGGGGCATGGGGACGTGCAGCAGGGCATCTGGATCCTCACATTATGTCAGGACCCAGCCAGATAGGTTGTTCCTGCCAGACGCCGCGGGATGAAGCACTCCGGAGATGTCTGCTCAGATATGTCGGGGCCTCAGGGATGAAGACACGCTGGTTAATTTTTGTCAATTTGACACAAACCTAGGCATGTCTGGGAAGACGGAATCTCAGTTGAGGAACTGCCTTTATCATGAGGCATCTTGTTGATTGCTGACTGATGTGGGAGGGCCCAATACATTTTGGGTGGTGCCATCCCTGGGCGAGTGGTCCTGGGTTATATAAGGAAGGTAGCGAAACAAGCCAGTAAGCGGGGATCCTCCAGGATCTCAGCTTCAGGTCCTGCCCTGGTTTCCCTCAGTGACAAACTGTGACCCCTAAGCTGAAGTAAACCTTTTCCCTCCCTGGCTTTTTTTTTTTTTTTTTTCCTGGACAGTGTTTTGTTACAGCATCAGAGAAGCAAACTGAACAGGGACAGGATACCCAGAGTCCAGCGGTGCCCTGAAACTCAGGAGGGAAATTATGAGAGTTGTGTCTTGATGGTCAGTTTGATGGGCCTTTAGAACCATGACGGAAACAACCTCTGGGCATGTCTCAGAGGGAGCTTCTAGGCTGGGTAAACTGAGATGGAAGACTCGCCATGAATGTAGGTGGCACTGTTCCATGGGCTGGGGTCCTGGACTGAATAAAAAAAACAAGATATCGAGCTGCGCGCCAGCATCCATTTCTTTCTGCTTCCTGACTGAGGATGCCCTGTGACCAGCTGCCTCATGTTCCTGCCGCCATGCCTTCCCCATCATGACTGACTGTGACCTTGAACTCTGAGCCGCAGGAAAGTCTTCCTGAAGCTGCTTTTGTCAGGTGTGGGTCTCAGGAGTGGAGGTAACAGTGTAGAGACTGTGTCCCAGCCAGGTGTGTTCTGGAGGACTCCGCCCAGATGAACACTGGGAAGGAGAGTCAGAACACAGCGACAAGACACTGGGGCAGGACTTGGAGGGGCTGGGGACTTGGGAGGGTGCTGCTAGGAGGAGGCTCTGTCTTTAACTGTTCCGGCTGTGCCACGTGCCATTCCCTCTCCCTTCAAGAGTCTTTGCCCACGATCGCTAGACACCGACTGTGTGCTGGCGCGATTTAAATGTGGAAGCCGCCTTGAAGGCATGTAGCCCTGTTCTGTGGAGCCCCATCTAGTGACGGGAGATGGAAGTGACGGGATGATAGCCTGCTGCAGGGATCTGGGGGGTTCCAGGACTCCACAGCAGCTGCTATGCAACTTTGCATTGGGTGGGAGGGACAGGACCGAGGATCCAAGGTCCATATGACCAGGAATGTGGTGCTGCCAAGCCATGTCCAGAAAGGAGCTAGACACAAACAGTCATGCCAGGTGTGGGTGCCAGCAGGTCAGGGTGCTCTCCTGGAATAGGTTTGTATTGGGGCTTTCAGCCCTGAAGAAGACATGGCTTCCTGTGTGGAAACTCCCTGTGTAAAGACGAGAGGAGGAGGAAGAGGAAGATGAGGTGGTTCCAGCCAGGATCATGGGATAGGGTAGGGGTGGGGGTTGCAGAATAAAGACCTTCTTTAGGCTTGAATGAGCAGGGAGGCTGGTGGTGGTGGGGTACCTCATTCTAATACCATTCTGCCCCGACTCTGCAGCAGGGATCCATCTGACAGTGTCCAAGTTTCTACATAAGAGGCTTGTGCCCCCCAAGTCTAAAAGTCCACTTTATGCTAGTATTGTAGCCCAGTTGGTAAAGTGTTGGCCTAGCATGCAGGAAGCCCCAGGTTCCATCCTCAGCACTGTGTAAGCCACATGGTAGTTTTATATGCTTGTAGTCCCAGAACTGCAGAGATGGAGAGAGAAGGCTCAGAGATTGGAGACCAGCCTGGGCTACATGAACCCCTGTGCCATTTCTATTTCTCTTAGATTAAATGAATCATCTTATCCCTGAGTGGTCTGAGGGCTATTCCAGGTAGCTCTCAAGCTCAGCTTCTTGCAGGAGGAAAGTACACCCCAGTGTTTTGGGGTTTTGAATTATTTTACTAACATATGTGCTTATGTGCATGCATGTGTGCATGAAGGAGTGTGCGTGTGTGCGTGCATGCGTGCGTGCATGCGTGTGTGTGTGTGTGTGTGTGTGTGTGTGTGTGTGTGTTTTGAAGGCCAGAGGTCAATATCAGATATCATGCTGATTACTCTCTACCTCATTATTTTAGAGAGGTCCTCACCGAACCTAAAATTCGCTGTTTAGACTGGACTGGCTGGCCAGTGAGTTCCAGGGATCCCCCTGTCTCCACCTCCCAGTTCTGGGATTACAGCTGCATGCTATCATGCCCGTCTTTAAATGTGTGCTGGGGACCAAATGCACAAGGGTGCTTGTGCTGAAAGCATTTTACCAACTGAGTCATCTCATCTCTGTTTTTGTTTGTTTGTTTTTAATTTTTGAAGCAGGGTTTTACTCTGTAGCTAACTGGCCTCAAACTCATGGCAATCCCCCTGCCTGAGACTTCAGAGTGCTGGACTGAGTGTCACAGTTAGGTTTCTATTGCTGTGATAAAACACCATGACTTTTAAAGCAACATGAGGAGGAAAGGGTTTATTTCGGCTTACAGTGTATAGTCCATCATGGAGGGAAGAAACGGCAGGAACTCAAGCAGGAACCTGAAGGTAGGAACTGCAAAGGAGGCCATACAGGAGTGCTGCTTACTGGCCTGCTCTCCACGGCTTATTTAATCTGCTTCCTTCCTTCCTTCCTTCCTTCCTTCCTTCCTTCCTTCCTTCCTTCCTTCCTTCCTTCCTTCCTTTCTTTCTTTCTTCTCTCTCTTTTCTTTCTTTCTTTCTTTCTTTCTTTCTTTCTTTCTTTCTTTCTTTCTTTCTTTCTTTCTTTCTTTCTTCCTTCCTTCCTTCCTTCCTTCCTTCCTTCCTTCCTTTCTTTCTTCCTTCCTTCCTTTCTTCTTTTTTTTTTTCTCGAGACAGGGTTTCTCTGTGTAGCTTTGCGCCTTTCCTGGAACTTGCTTTGGAGACCAGGCTGGCCTCGAACTCACAGAGATCCGCCTGCCTCTGCCTCCCGAGTGCTGGGATTAAAGGCGTGCACCACCACCGCCCGGCTCAACCTGCTTTCTTATACCACCCAGGACCACCTGTCCAGTGGTGGTACTACCCCAGTTGGTGTTTGTTTTGTTTGTATTAAAGGCAGGACCTTAAGTTGTCCAGGCTAGCGTTAAACGGACTGTCCGCCTAAGGATGACCTTGAACTTCTGTTCTTTCCTTCACTTCCCAAGGGCTGGGATTGCAGGCATGTACAGTCACGATGCATTGACATGGTGCTAGGATAGCATGCTAGGCAAGCAGTCGGGCAGCTGGGCTGCATCCCTAACCCCTCTGGCTGTGTGCACTTATGAAGCCCCCTCCTAAAATGTTCTAGGGCCACACGGGCCCATTCTTGGTTTGAAGTTCTGCTGCTGCAGATGATGACTGGGCTCTTCCTTTCCCACAGAGCAGTGAGTACCTTGGATGCCCAGACGCCCCTGAGAAGGGCTTCCGTGAGCAGCAAAATGTTTTCTTACAGATTTGCTCAGGCCTGTGACACACATCAGGTCCTTTTCCAAACAAGGGCCCTGGCTGCTTGCAGGCCAGCTGCTTTGAGGTTTCAGAAAGTTGTGGATATGGAGAATGGTTGTCCCTTTGTAGTGGGGTGTACTGTAATCTCCTGGGCCCAGCAAAATAAGCAGCCTGCAGCATGGGGGGGGGGGGCAGCAACCTGCTCTCTCTGGACCCAGGAACCTCTGGGAGCTGCGGATGAAGCATGTTTTCTTCTAACAGTTTACTGGGCTTGAGGGAGTTCTGAGAAGACAGCCAGGATGGTCCTCAGCAGGTTGAGAATGATGTTTCCTACTGAAAGACCCCTAAGAAGGAGACCAGTGATGGGTCTGTTATCACAGTTATTAGAGTCACCTCTACCTCCCTGACAAATCAGGCTTGGCCTCTAGTCCCCAGTAGGGCAATTAAAGGCACAGTTAATAGTCAAAAACAGACAGAGGAGATGAATTTAATTGGGAAGAGGAACAAATGGGTCCAGTGATACTCCCTCTCCCAAATCCATTTTCAGAGTCCTGACATGAGGTTTATATTTAAAAGAGCAAAAGATATGTGTAGCTAAGCGGTCCTGGTCACCATTCTCTCAGCTCCAGGCTCTCCTACAAAGTGGCCTGAGAAGTTTTCTGAACAGTGTGACATCTCTTTCCTAGAGACAAGACTCCCCCTCTGGTTGCCACCAGGACTCAAACCCCACTCTACTATTTCCCCCAGTGTGAGACTCCTGGGGAAATGCAAGTTCCTTGGGCCCATTGTTTCCATAGTCTGGTAGACAAAGGGAGGGGAGCCAGTGTCTCTTCAGAATGTCTTCATTCAAGAATGCTAGAGACTTTCTCCTCACCCCAGACTCTAACTCCCTAAAGGCTGCTGCATTCCCACCCTATCTTGGGCCTAAGGATGTGCTGGGGACCAGCCAGCCAATGGCAATCCTCTTTATAAAGGATACAGAACCTGAGTACAAACGGGCTAAGCAGAGATTGGAGTGTGAGGACCACTTTCAGGGAGCCAGACCCAGTGGGGGCAGCCCAGGCTCCACTAGGCCAATGCAGCTCCACCGGCAGAGCCACAAGAGACCCCTCCCAGCCTCTACCAGACCACTAAGCCCAACTTCTGTCCTCTCTGCTGGGCCATCCTTACCCACAAACACCCACACCACCGTGGCCTGGCACACCAAACTGCAGGTGCAAAGATTTAAATAGCATCCAGAGAGGTCACAGTCTAGACTCTAAATACTGCATAATGAGAAGCAGGAACCTGAGGACAGGAGTGGACGACGTGCTGCCAGGTGACAGGCACTTTGCAAATGACTCCACATTCTCAGATCCCAGCCCTCCGACCTGTGTTTGGCCCCGTAGCCCTCCCCATAGGCCTTCTTTCCGCATGGCGGATGAGAAGCTCAGCATCCCATAATAAAGCTGCTGCCTGTCTTGGATACAGTGAGGATCTGAAATGCATTTCTTCCCCAAATCTGGAGAGGGCTTGGTTTAGCTGAGCTGTTTCAGCCGGGCAGCCAACGACCAGATATGACTGGTAGGGGGACTTGTTCCAGAATCCCAGTGAATTGACCCCCAAATCATGCGCTTTACATAGCCTCCATTTCCCCCCCACCCCCCATGGTTCCAACACAGTTTCTCAGTGTTGTCCTGTGACCACAGGGACTCTGGAGATGGAGGAACCAAGCTGCCAAACAGAGCCTGGAGCCACAGTGAACCCCTCAGCCTTAGAAGTGTTTCTACTCTTACTAACTGGAGAACAAAGCAAGAATGTGGCTTGTGGCCGGGGGTTTGTTTTAGCTGCCTGTGGAGCCAGCTGGATCTGAAGGCAAAAGCTATTTTCTGAAATGAGTGAGTGTGAAGGAAGTGGAGCTGTTCTGATGACCCTAGGCACCACGCTGTCCTCCCACCCTGGGCCCTTGGCTCAGCTTCATGTATAAGCAGCTGCATTTCTTACTGTCTGCCTCTTTTGGCTGAGGGCATGTGCTCCAAGACCCATTTGCCACAGGGGGTGGGGGGGTGGGAGAGATAGGGGGAAGAACCGCAGGCATCAGGCATGGTGGTACACACCTAATTCTAGCACTTGGGACTGAGGCAAGAAGGTGGAGAGTTCAAAGTCGACCTGGGCTACTTAGCAAACCCCTACCTCAAAACATCCCCTCTAGGAAAGAAAAAAAGGAGAGAGAACCCACTACTCTCACCCCATCCCCAAGACTCCACGTGTCCAGTAGTAGATAGAAGAGAAAGTGACCTTCCTGAGAAACCACGTCCTGTCCTCTTGCTCCGTACAGAGATAAACAAGGGGTCAAGGGGCTGGGGATGTAGCTCAGTTGGCAGAGTGACTCCCTGGTTCTCACAAGGCCTGGGCTTCCATTTCCAGTGCTATATAAACTGGGTGTGAGGGCACCAGCTTTTGATCTCAACACTGAGGAGGTACAGGCAGGAGGATCAGGCATATAGTGAGTTTGAGGCCGGCCTGGACTGCATGAGACCCTGTGTCAACAAACAAACAAACAAACAAAAAGCAAAAAACAAACCAACAAACCAACAAAAAACCGTAAGGGGTTCAAAAGCTTGGAATGCCAATGCAAAAACTGAAGGTGGGTGACCTTGAGCTCTTCTCAGGTGAGGAAACCCAAAGGGGCTTCCTGCTTCCTAGAGGAAGCTTCTACGAACAAGACTCCTAGGCCACTCCTAGGGCATCCAGGCAGTTTTATGTAGCCACTGTCTATGTCCTGTCCCACTTCCTGCCCATTCCCCAGCTGCCTAGACCTTGCTGAGACACACCAGATGAGCCATTCTCTGCAGGGCTGAAAGCAGCCTCCTTAGTGTTAGTGTGAATGACAGGTCTTTATTGTAAGCACCTCTTTTATGATCACTTTCCCTTAAATAAGCTAAGATGTCAGACAAGGCAACTTGACTCCCAGTTGGAAGCTGCTAAATTCATCCCCAGTGTCCAGCTGCCCTGGAGCTGATGACTATCAACCGAGCAGCCAGCAGGACAGCCGTATGGTGAAAGCTCTGAACACTTCACAGACGCCTTGGTGAAGCTACAGTACAACCACAGCTGCTTGCTGCTGAAGCACAGCTCCAGCTCCAGATGATACTGGTTCAAACAGCTCACACTCAGCCTTTGCCCTTGCAAGCCTCCCTGGTCTCTAGCAGCCATTTTCACCCACACCAGAGGAGGAGCATGTCCCCTGGTGCCTAGCCAAAGGCTGTGGTTGGTGCAAACATAATACTTCATTTGCATGCAGGACTGCTGTGATTGGTGCAAATAGCCACACCCCTTTTTTTCTGGCTATAGAAGCAGACTGTGGGCTCACTTTTCAAGTCAACCAGAAGACACCCTCCTGGGCTCCCCTGCAGTATTTTAACATTAGGTCAGTGGTCTCTCCTGGTAGACTTTCAATCTTTATCACTAGTGGAGTGGCCTGAGCTGGTAGCATGGAGAAGAGAAAAGAGTAGAAACAGCAACAGAAATGGAGACTGAGAGAGTGGCTAAGGAGCTTGAAAGGTCAGAGGCAATGGCACCATGAGTGGTGGTGGAAATAGAGAGTGAGAGAGAGCAGGGAGCCAAGGCTGAAGAAGGATGGATGACTGTGAACAGCCAGGGATGAGAAACTGCAGACCACAGTGGCCGAGAGAGTGCCAGGGAGCTGTCAAGCCTTCAGAGCCAAAGGCTGAGGGTCCCACTGTCTGAGGCCTGTTTGGAGAGCTGTGACACCAGCAGATGCTGCCCTTTCTGTTGTCTGTTGCTGCTGCTCGCTCTGCTGCTAGAAGCTGAGGATTACAATAGCGGCCAAGCGCCAGGGTGGCTAGCAGTTAAAGCCCAGAGTAATAGGCTTCCAGCTTGAGCACCTAGAGGCTTAAGCCTGTGGCTTCACAGGCTTCTGGTTCTCAGGGTTTGGAGTTGTGCATTAGTTGGGGTTCTCTAGAGGAAAAGAACAACAGAACTGGGGGCACTTCCTAGATGGCTTTCATAATACAGGCTGGGTAGTCCAACAATGGCTGTCAGCATACCCAGGAGGCTAAGAAATTGATAGGTGCTCAGTCCAAGAGCCTAGGATGCCTTAGTCGTTCTCCTGATCTGGTGTTGAAATCCTGGAAGATTCCTAGTGAGCTGCTGGTCTTCAGTCCACATTGGAAGGCCAAAGAAGCTGGATTCTAATGTTAGTGAAGATCTATGGCCACACTGCCCTGAATACACCCAATCTCATCAGACGTTAGTGAAGGATGGCGGCTGCAGCAACAGCCACACAGTAGACATACTCACCAGCAAGAGCAAAGGTGGGCAGGCCAAAAACAACACTGCTTCTTTCCCCTCAGATCTTTTTATATCTGGGCCACTGGTGGAGGGTGCTGCCTACTCTGGGGAATGGTCTTCTCCACTCAGTTAGTGCTTCTGGGAAATAATTCTCACAAACCCACTCAGAGGTGCGTCTCTTAGTTGATTCCAGATCCAATCGTGTTTACGAACATAATTAACCATCACAGAGCTGCCAGTCTCTGACTCTGCTGTACTTGGAGACTCAAGGGCCCCGAAGATCCAGCCTGGGAAGAGGGTCTCCTCACCTACCCATTATTCTTAGGTGGATGGATCAGGACTCCAGAGGGTATATTAATGACATCACCAGGAAGAAGAGGAGCTACCATCCTGCATTTGCTATCTGCAGCCCGGGTGTTTGTGCTCATGGGACATGGGTTAGGACCGAGGGGGACTTGGAGGCCTCTGTCCCCAAGCAGCAGCTTCAGTTCCAGCACTAGTGAATATGTGACACTCATGGGTACCTCTTGCTGAACATAGCAGCCATTGCTATCTTCATGAGAGCAGATGTGAGTAAGTACAAGAGACTCTCAAGGTCTGGCTTCTTGGCCTTCCATCATTGAGGGAGAGGGTAGGGAGGTTCGTCACACCTCACCTAAGATTCCAGCTATGCCCTTCTGTAGGCCCCTCCCAGCTTGATGTAATTCTGCCCCAGCTACACATGGTCCTGGGAATGTTAGAGTGTATAGAGGATAAAAGATAGCAGAAGGAAGTACTCCATTTATGCAGCTATGCAGAAGTCATAATCCATACTGAACTGAGATTTTTCCACTTATGTGGCTACTTTGGGGTCACCCACACTCCCATAGGTAACCCCTCACCCATGCTGGATAAGTAAGTACGATAAACTCATTGCTCACCATGTTGAACTTTGGTGGACTCACACATTGGTCTGTCATTGGTACCCTGTCTAGGGTAAGAAGATGCTCAATTGCATTTCCCCAGGAAAAATTCGCACGACACCCAGTTCCTTGGATTGGTCCATCACCTTTCTCTGTTTCCCCTCAGGCTAATCTTAGCATCCCATCCCAGGAACGCTGTCTCTAAAGCGCAAGGTAGGATGATCAGGATTCACAGCCACAGAGTGCAGGGGAACAGCTCCACGGAGCTCGAGTAAGTCAGAAATGCCACTGCCACCTTCATAATGGGCAGGGACACACTTGTTACTGGAGGACAGGAGAGAGGCCATAGTAGACCTCAGACCCTGGCTGGTTTGCCACCAAAGCCTGCCAGGGAGGTGTTAATGAAGGCCTTGACTTTATCTTTTCTTCTGTCCCCCAGGCTGGCTGATGCTCAGCCTCTGTGTGAAGGTCTTCATGTTCCCTCCATGTTCCTTCCACTGTGGATACACACCTGTCTCCCATCTCCACCCCTCCTTTGGTTCACAGTGGCTAGGCTGAGCGACCTTTTGACTTTTGTGCTTTTTTTTATGCTTCCTACCACCACGGCACAGCCACAGTTTCCACACCAGGGTGGTTTGGGGAAATGACCTCTTGTCCCATTCAAACAGGACCACAGGGAACCTCCCAACTGCCACTTCCTGTTGTTATGGCCTCACTGGGAATGAAGTTCCCCGGATGCTGGAAAGGTCACTCAGGCAGTGTGGTGGGCTCTGCCCCATTAGGGTCACGTGCACTGGTGAAGGTGGTTGGCTATGTCATCTTGCAGAGCATATACCACTGACAGACCACAGACAACAGGCCGTCAAGGACCACAAACTTCTCCGATTCCTTTCTATCCCCTGGCCAATAGTGAGTGGTGAGCCGACTTTTGATCAGGCACCTCAGTAGTTGTCTTTCTGTGCAGAGGGCTTAGATGAGGGCTGGAAGAGGGACTCAGGACGGCTCTGGGCTACAGAGCTGGCGGGTCAGACCTGGGGTGATGACGGCAGCCATCTGCTCCTGGGTAACATGTCCCCTGCTCGCCTCTGCCCCCTGCCTCCCTGCTGAACTAGTACTGGTTTTAAAGCAGGGCTGTGTACCCCTGAAAATTCTGCTTCGTGTCTGGAGTGACCAGAGCACCTGAATCTTGGCATGAGTGGGTTCCTAGGATTCTGAAAAGCTCTTGGTACAGGGAGTGCAGTGATGAGTTTTGACTGAACCATCTTCCCTGGAGCCATGCAGCTTCCCCGACTGACCAGTCAGGAGCTACAGTGAGGACACTGTTGTAGATTGGGGTTCTCTGAGCAAAACAGTCACCAGCTTCACCAGATCAGCTGTCTCTGGTCTATGGACTGTTGACATTCCCTCGTAGGAGGCGGACATGGCGAGAGGCACTGGGCCTTTATCTATTCTAGTTCACCTCTCTAATCATTTATGTGCGACCCTACCCTAGCTGCAGGAGATGTCAGACTGTATACGCTAGGGAGGTTATTTTAAAAGGGCGCTGCATTTATGTGGCCGTGGGCAAGCCATTATTTGGGGGTCTGGTGGTTTGAATGAGAATGGCCCCCATAGGCTCATATATTTGAATGCTTGGCTCCCAGTTAGTGGAACTGTTTAGGAAGGATTAAGAGATGTGGCCTTGTTGGAGGAGGTGTGTCACTGGGGGGTGGGCTTTGAGGGTTCAAAAGCCCATGATGCCATTCCCAGTTAGCGTGCTCTCTCTCTCTGTCTCTCTCTCTTTCTCTCTCTTTCTGTGTCTGTCTGTCTGTCTGTCTGTCTGTCTCTCTCCTCTCTTGGCTGTTATCTCAGCATGTAAGCCCTCAGCTACTCTTTTAGCACCATGTCTGCCTGCCTGCTGCCGTGCTTCCTGCCACAGCGGTCAGCGAACTCTTATCCCTCTGGAACTATGAGCCCCAAATTAAAAGCTTTCTTTTCTAAGTGGTGTTCGTCAGGGTGTTTTGTCACAGAAATAGAAAGGTAACTATAACAGCATGACGACTTCCCAGTGCAGCTGCTTTGGGGTCATCCACTCTCCAGCCACTAACCCCTTACTGTCAGCCTGATAACCTCACTAGTTCTCTAAGGTGAGTTTTAGTGAAACTGTACCTTGGTTTGTCCTTGAGACCTTATAAGGAGGGAGCTGACATTTAAATGTTCCCTGGGAAGGCATTCTCTAAACAGACATCATGGACTGTGGAAGAGGCAATCTTGTGTGCACATGTATATGGATGTGGGTGTGTGCAATGTGTGTACAAGCATGTAGAGGCCAGGGATTAGCCTCTGGTATTGTCCCTCAGGACAGCAGTTTACCTTGTTTCTCTAGGACCTGGGGCCTGTCAATTAGTCCAGGCTGGCTGGCCAGGGAGCCCCAGGGATCTTTCTGTCTACATCTACCCCTTGCTTAGATTACAGGTGAACACCACCTTTGTATGTGGCTTTGTATGTGGGTTCTGAGGATCAAACTCAGGTCCTCACATCGACAGAGACTGAGTCATCCCTCCAGCCCTTTCTGCCACTGTCTTAAAGGCACATCAGCTTTCTGAGATGCAGCTGTGGGTGTGGAAGAGCACTGTTTCCTCCAGGCCTGTCCTGGTTCAATGTTGTTCTCTCCTGCTGGGGATCAGGACACTGCTACAGCCATGGCTTCTAAAGATACTGGAAAGAAGCCTGGGAGACTCGGGGTGGCAATCCAATCAAACTGGAATTGCATTCACCAGCTGGCCGGCTTGAGCAGAAGAACAGAGGGGAAAACATGAACGTGAAAGGATCAGTTGTCATGCCGACCAGCACCCCAGGAATCACCACAAGATAAACCACCCAGGGGTGAAGGTTCGAAGATGTCGGATCTGCTCTAGGTGAGAATCCCAGAGATTCAGTGATTTGCACAATCCTTCTGGGATTAAGCAGAATACCTCCATTAGTCCTGAGCCAACACAGAAACTGAAGTCACTATTACAGATGATTATAATAAACAGACTTAGTCAATTGTTTAGAAAATACAAAAAGAAAAGCACTTTGAGCGGCGTGGACAATTGTGTAGGGCTGGGTATCATTTGAGCACCCGGTGCATCCTTATTTCATGCTCCTGCCTCGCAAAAAGTCCCGAGAAGCATGCAGCCTGTTCCCATTGCTGCAAACCTTCACCAAGAGGTCATGCCTCCCTCCATGGTGATGGCGGAATGTACAACCAAGGACTGGCCTGTGAGGATTTGCTAGACAAGGGTCCTGTGGCAGTGTGACATTTTACAATAGGCCTCTTGACTTCTTAGGGGTAGCCCAGAGACTTCTCCTTCAAGGGATTTATTGAAGTGAAAGTAGACATTTTAGATCTCTGGGAGTGGCTTATGGTAGCACACCGTAACACACACGTGTTCACACACACACACATGCATACACATGCACACTCCGCACATGTTCAATGCATATGAATGCATGCATGCCTAGAGCAAGTATGGGCCCAAGAGAGACCTTCCCAAGTGTCTTCTATATTTCTCATCTGCCTCCCCCAGGGGGTGTGGTCACTTCCTTGTGATGAGATTGTGAATGATGCTCAGGGGTTGTGAGGTAGGCAAGAATGCATTCCTGGGGGCTTCATGAATGATGTAGACCACAATCCTGGGTTGTCTGGGGCTTGCACTTGAGAGCCATAGAGATGGATGTCTGATCAGGTACATGCACACATATCCTGCACCCCCCACACCTGTATGTATGTGAAAGGAACACACACAATACACGTGCATACATACAGAAGTGACTTATGAACACTCATATGTATATGTGTGTATAGTCAAATATGTATACATACCTGCACATGCATGTACATGCATCTATGCACACACATCCAACAGCCACACACATCCAACAGCCAGAACAAACGGATGTACATAGAGGCTAAACGGGAGGTCTGGTAGAGTCAAGTGTCTCTGGCAGCCTCAAGGACCATCCAGAGCTTGCGGGGGTAATGTATATAAGACATTTAACATATAGAAGCCTTGTCTCTAGGCACTTCCATGGCTGGCTTTGCTGCTGCCCCACTATATCGAGCTGATTCTGTGTCCTGGGCTCCTGGCCTCAGCCTCCCTGGTGACGAAGACCTTTCACCGGTTTCCTAAGAGAGTTGGAGTTGAGGCAAGTCTTCTATGTGTGTCCTACCTGAAGGCAGGAGCATGGTGATGAGTCTAGGCTGAGCCCTGGTATTTGAGGAGGTCAAAGTCCAAATCCTTGGAGACTGTGCTTTAGGACCAAAGGTGGTGTTTCAGTTCAGTCCTAGGTGCTAGAGATGGGGCCTGCCCCTCCCTCTAGGGTCTGGGACTCCAGCTGGAGCACAGGCCATGGTGAGTACTAAAAGGAGGTGCATTGCCCTTGCACTCTGAGCCAGGAGTCGTCTGGGAGGCTGGTCTTGCCCAATGCAGACATGTTTTGCATCCTTATCTTGCACTGCGGCCCCTGCCCCCGGGAAGCTGGGGTCCTGTCCGCCTTCATTCAGCCCCACTCTGAGGCACCTAAGACCATCAGAGTGGACCGGTGTCCTAGGCACCTGGTCTCCCAGGGGTCTTCTCACCCCTCAATGGGGTGTGCTTAGTTTTGAGTGGGATTTGGAGGGGCTGGCACCCTAGACTGGTACAGTATGCTGGCTTCCAGCTAGCTGCCATGCTAAGCTGCAAAGCACCTGGACTGGACTGCACATAGCGCCTGCCGGGCTGAAGCACAGGTAAGGACGCACAGGGAAAGCCAGGCAGAGCTCTTCTGCCACAGACACCTCTCCAGCTCTCCTTTATAAAGAAAAGAAAAAGTCAGAAACTTTCTCTCCAGGCCAAGGATAAATTAGCTAAGGACAAATGCGGCATGGTGATCATTTATCATCCAGCCCAGAGAGGATGCTGGGAGCTGTCCTGGCCTGTGACTCAAGGTTAGAAGCCTTGCTTTCCCTCGTTATTTCTATTTTTAACAATTGCGTTCAGGCCTTCTGCAAAAATAGCAAGAGGTGAGACCATTTGGAGAGCTAACGTGTTCCCTTTTGTCAGGAAACCGCGGGATGCAGGGAAAACGTGGCCAGGACTTCAGCAAACGCCACAGAGTTCTCCACACACTGAGCTAAAACTGGCCCTGAGCGCCACTCTGATCCATGGCCAAAGAGGGCAAGTGGATAAACTGAGGCCAGAGAGGGCGGCAGGTGCTCAAGGCTGTTTGGCGAGTGAAGTCTCTGTTCAATGCATGCAAATGTGTGCATGCCTGCATACACGTGTATACCTGGAGCGAAAGTGTGCCCAACAACCCCCCCCCAAATGCCACCTACATTCCTATCAGCCTTCCAGAGTATGTGGTAATTTCCTTGTGATGGGACTACGACTGGTACCCAGTTGTAGGGTGGGCGTGGATGCATTCCCAGAGGCTACCCAGAAGATATGCCAACCACACAGGGCAGTAGAGAATGTAGAACCTCTGGCCATTCTGCCATGCAGAGTAAGGGCTCCAGGGATGAGTCCTGGCTGTGGAATGTGATTGACAGTGGGGTCCTGAGAGCCTGGCCAGAGAAAGGAAATAAAAGGACAGGGAGCCACTGTCTGTGTTCTACATTCTCTACTGTTCAGTGTTGGTGGCATATCCTCTGGGTAACCTCTGGGAATGCATCCTCGCCCACCCCACAACTGGGTACCAGTCAGGGTCCCATCGCAAGAAAATTACCACACACTCTGGAAGGCTGATAGGAATGTAGGAGGCATTTGGGGGGTCTGTTGGGCACACTTCTGGTCCAGGCATAGACATATAGGCAGGCATACATACACGTGCATGCACGGAACACTTGTGAGGTGTGCCTGCATATGCTTGTGTGTGAACTTGTATGTGCTGCAAGTGTGCTAGCCACTGTCCCAGAACCAGAACACCAAGCTTCTCCAAATGTCTCAGGAGGCTCTAGCCAAGATCTTTTTGCTCAGTAGGTGGGCATCATCCCTTGTGCCTATGGAGTGATTGAGATTCAGTCAGCCTTGGACCTGTGAACATGGGTGTAGAGTCATTGAGCAGGACCATGTACCCAACGGCAGAGCCATGATCACATGGCTGGGCCTTGTGTGCACAGCAAGGCCTGGAGCCTCTCACGTCCATCTCTTTAACACCATACAGTTCCTCTGGTTCCCTCTGCTCTGCTGACTCATTCTCTGTCTCTCTCCCTGGGAGAAAGGGTTGGCCCAACATGACTGGAGAAAAGGTTCCTTAACCATTGGCCTGGTGCTCTGATATCCCCTGAGGTCCTCAGAGAAGGGCTTCTTGCAGCATTGGTGGTGTGTGGGTCCCTTGTCTTCTGTGCGTCCCATCTAAGCTGGATGTTGACCTGGACTCTGTCTGCCCTGATTGTCTACTCTGTGTGTGAATATTTTTTCTGACTTCCTAAATTTCTAGCTGCCTGTGTTGCACTCCTGACCCCCATAATGGAGCCAGTGTGACAGAGGGGCCTAGGATGGGCCACTAGGAGGCCCTGCCAGGGCATGTCTCCACTACTTGCTCCCAAGGCTGCTGTAGCAACTGGGACTGAGACCGCTACCAGGGGCTGATGACATACAGATCCCTAGTCCTTCATAAACCAGGCATGGTGGCCTCATCTATAATCCCAGAACTTGGGAGGTAGAGGCAGAAGGTTCAAGGTCAGAGAAGTTCAAGGTCATCCTTGGCTAAGTAACAATTTGGAGTCTAGCCTGAGATCCTGTCTCAAAAAAACAAAAGAGCTTAGGGGATAGCTTAGTTGGTGGTGCAAACACACAAACCTGAGTTGAATCCTCAGAAACCACATTTTTTTAAAAAAGTTGGACATGGTAATGTGTGTTTGTAATCCCAATGCTGGAGAGGCAAAGACAGGTGGATTCCTGGTACTCATTGGCCAGCCAGCTTAGCGTACTTGGTGAGTTATAGGCTACTGAGTGCCCCTATTTAAAGGAAGGAAGGAAGGAAGGAAGGAAGGAAGGAAGGAAGGAAGGAGGGAGGGAGGGAGGCAGTGAAGGAAAAAACACACACAGAAGAGAGAGAGAGAGAGAGAGAGAGAGAGAGAGAGAGAGAGAGAGAGAGAGAGAGAGAGAGAGAGAGAGCGCTCCCGCTCCATCCTTAAGAAAGCCTGCATCAGGAAGAGGCAGTCTATGGTGGTAGAAATCAGGACAGTGTCGTCTGGGAGGCGAGGGGACAGGGGGCAATGAGGAAACAAGAAGATGAAGGGAACAGCTCAGGCATCCTGTCCAGAATCTATTGCTGTGCTCCTCTTTCCCCTGGCTCCATCATACCCTGGGCTTCTGAGGAAACCCACAAAATGTCACCCTATGCAGGTGCCTGAGGCGTTGAAGCTGTTAGGACGCCCAAAAGCTGTTTATCGTCACCTACAAGGGGAAGAGGCTGTATGGCAGAGAAACAAACAGAAAACACAAAAGCAGAGAAGCTTCCATCCCTGGGTTGGGGGCCGGCTCAGATGGTGATGTGCTGTCTTTGAGAGTCTGAGAGCCTGAGTTCAGTCCTCAGAGCCTACATAAAAAGCTGCCCCGGTGGAGCCAGCTTTCAATCCCTTTGGGTTGGGGTGACATGGAGACAGCTTAGCTGAATTGGCAAACCCCACACAAGTGAGAGATACTGTCTCAAAAATCAAGGTGGATAGCATCTGAGGAACAAAACACAAGTTTGATCTCTGGCCTACACACACACACACACACACACACACACACACACACACACACAACTTACACCCCTAAAGATGTTGCTGGCATATATTCCTGTGGGGGAAAGTTACGTTTTCAGCATTTGAGGGTATAAAGGTAAATGATGACTTCTGGAAATTATTAGAATATGATGTAACTCTTCACAAAGATGGTTTTTCAAAATGACCTAGATCCTGAAGAAATAGTGCTGACTATAAGTTTTAGAAAGTTGTGTACTCCTGTCCATGTCAGTTCAAGATTGACCAATAGAATGTGATTGTGTAACGGATGTGGGTATGTGTGGGGTCTCAAAAGTAAAATTGCTTGGGAGTTTTTTATTTTTTATTTTTTTTTTAATAATAGCCTAGACTGGCTTTGAACTTGCTATGTAACTGGGGGTGGCCTTGAACTTCTGATCTTCACACTTCTGCTTCCTGAGTGGTAGGATTATAGATGTTCCACATCATGCCCTGCTTTCAAATTTGACAAGCTAGTCTTGCTAACATGGAAGAGGTCTGGGGCCTGGATAAGGGGATTCCGGTGAAGGCAGACGGAGGTGAGAACAGAGCCCAGCCCAGGAGGACATTTAGAGCCATTGCAGAAACAGCTGAGGGTGCCCCTAGGGTGAAAGGCCTGTACTCAGCTCAACCTCTGACCCAGGCCGCTCATAATTACAACAACTGAGATCAATGGTGTGAACATTCTCCCACAATGAGGCAGGAGAAACTAATTACTTAGAAAAAAAGCTGAGATAATGGAGAATGAGGTGTGTGTAAATATTTTTATCTTCTAATCAACTGTGATTAGGGAAGCCTGATGTCTTAGCTGGAGTCTGGGGAGAAGTTCGGCCTTCCTCCCATCCTGGCCATTACTTAACCAGGGGGTTGACAGCGGGGGAAACAAATCAGGGCTGGTTCATTTTACGGCTCATTAACCAGCATAACAGATACCCATTACTGCTTTTTGGCATTAAGGAGATTTTGAAAATGTATACATCGCTAATGACACTGGAGTTAGTAAGGTCAGAGCGAACATTAATGGAATTCTCTCCGCACAGTCTAAGTGCTCCCATTTCCTCCTCCTGGAAATGAGCGGTGCTATTAAAAGCCGGGCTGAGCCCACACTGTGCGGATCCGCTGCACCCAAAGCCGCCTAACGCACCAGCCACCCACCAACTCCTCTGAGAGGGGAGGGGGCAGAGGCTGTGTCCGTCCAGGACAGCAGAACTGACTGACCTAACGGTCTCAGTGAGAGCTTCATGTGGTTCTGCCCACTCAGTGCCTTCTTCCCCAGGTGTGTGTGTGTGTGTGTGTGTGTGTGTGTGTGTGTGTGTGTGTGTGGTGGGGAAGGGGGAGCTCAGCTCACTCCCCTCTGGAAAGATTCTCTTGATTTTGATCCTTCCTAAGGTTGGTAGCATCTGATGCCTTATACAATTTAAAATAGATAGATAGATAGATAGATAGATAAACCCTCTGAGAGTCTGTAAGTAAAACTGAACATCAGAATGGCCCTGCATCTGATGCCTTATACAGTTTTTTTTTTTTTTTTTTTTTGGTTTTTCGAGACAGGGTTTCTCTGTGTAGCTTTGCACCTTTCCTGGAGCTCACTTGGTAGCCCAGGCTGGCCTCGAACTCACAGAGATCCGCCTGCCTCTGCCTCCCGAGTGCTGGGATTAAAGGCGTGCCCACCAACGCCCGGCGCCTTATACAGTTTTAAATAAATAAATAAATAAATAAATAAATAAATAAATAAATAAATCCCCTGAGAGTTTGTAAGTAAAACCGAACATCAGAATGGCCCTGCAATGGGAGCTGCCAGGGGTGTGGCTGCATGCCTTCCCTCATCATGTCCCAGCCCTATGCATCAGGATATTCCTCCCAGACTAATGGACCTCAGTGCCCTCTCAGACCCTGCACTTGGATGAGCTTGGTTGTCTCCTTGGATGGACTGCCAGCCCAGATGCTTTCTTCCAATGAGAAGTTGAGGAGGACACTCACTGACTAGGGTCTCTTCCCAACATCAAGAATCACTGCTAGAGAGTGACACATGGCTGCATAGTACATCCCTAGCCAGCTCAGCATCCATGGATGCATGTCTATACCCTCTGTGATGGTAAACTGCGTGGCTGGGGGTTACTTAACACTAGCAGGCTGCCCCAAATTTAGATTCCCAACACTTCACAAATCACATGCAACTCAGGACCAACCAGAGAAGGCTAACTTGTCCTGACCCACTAGACAGCGTTCTCAGTCCCCAGCTCAGGCACATGCTTCCCCGCTGTGGCACCCAGCCACCTCTTCCACTGCAGAGCTCATCATCTTCTCGTTGCTGTTGACCTCGACTTCAAACAAACAGCCATTGCAGACATCATTTGAGGATCTATGTACCACATTGTGTGCCAGAATTACAAAGAAGGGGGTAGGGAGAGAGCTCAGTAAGTCAAGTACAAGCTGTGCAAGCATCAGGGTATGACCCCACATAAAAAGCAAGGCATGGTGGTCTGTGTGTATAATTTCAGTGCTGGGGGGATGGAGACAGACAGATCCTCCCTGGGGCTCACGGGCCGGCCAGTTGAGCCTAAATCGGTGATCTCCAGGTTCACGGACAGACTCTGTCAAAAATGCAATACAATAGGCAATGCCCCAGGAATGAATGACACCAGAGGTTGTTTTCTGACTTCCATAAGTATGCACCCTGGGTTTGATCATCAGTGTCACATAAACCAGGCATAGCCGCACATGTCTAATTCCACCACCCTGGAGGTGGAGATGGGGAATCCGGAGCTCAAGGTCATCCTTGGTTACATAGTGAATTAGATGCCAAGCCTTGAATATATGATAGCTTGTTAGAAAGAGAGAGAGAGAGAGAGAGAGAGAGAGAGAGAGAGAGAGAGAGAGAGAGAGAGAGAGAGAGAGAATGAAACTCCAAACAGAAAATTGGGGCTGGAGAGATGGCTCAGTGGTTAGGAGCATTGGCTCCTCTTCCAGAGGACCTGGGTTTGTTCCCAGCACCTACATGGTAGCTCACAGCCATCTATAACTCCAGTTCCAAGTGATCTGATGCCCTCTTCTTACCTCCATGAGTATCGGTCATACATGTGGTACACAGACATACACATAAGAAAAACATCCTCACCACCAAATAAAATATAAAACAAAACAGAAAGCCTAGGCATGCTCCAGAGAAGTGTTTTTGAAAGCACATGTGTTGTAGTGACCCTGGATCAACTGTCAAGTCCATCTGATGCTTTTCTGCTGAAGTTCAGAGGGTGGTAAAAGTCTTGTTACTTTTCCATTGCTCTGATGAAACACTGTGACAGAGGCGACTCATAGAAGAAGAAAGTTTACTCAGGGCTTATGGTTCCTGAGATAAGAGTCTATGATGGGGGGTAGGAAGTAACAGGCAGCTGGAGCAGCAGCTAAGAGCTCATATCTTGAACCACATGCAGAAAGCAGAGGAAGCTAACTTGAAACCGCGTGGCTCTGCCCAGAGACACACCTCCTCCAGCAAAGCCACACCTCCTAATCCTTCCCAAAGAGCCACCAACTGGGGACCAATTATCTAAGTGCCAGAGGCTTATGGGGGACAGCTCATTCAAACTGCCACATTTCATTCTCTGGTCCCCATAGTCTCATGGCCGTATCTTAATATAGAAGTTGGTACCGGAAGTGGGATATTGCTGTGACAGACCTGACCATATGGTTTTTGTTTGTTTGTTTTTGTTGTTATTTTTTGTTTTTGTTTTGAGTATTGTGGAAGGCTTCAGGACTTTGGACTAGAAAAGCACTTGAACACTGTAAGCATAGCTTAATGGTCAGAGTAGTAGGAGCTCGTAAGACAGTAGTGATGAAAGCTAGGTGGATTTTGGAGCCCTGGCTCGAGAGGTTTCATAGAAGAACACTGTTAGGAACTGGGCTGGCGATGGTTCTGTGGTATGTTGGCAAAAAATGTGGCTGCTTTCGGCCCTTGTCTTAAGAATTGGCCTGAGGCTGAATTTAAAACTAATGAAGTAAATTTTTGGTGGGGGAGACTCCAAGACAGCCTCATATTGATTCTATTGCATGATTATTAATAATCACCCTTACACAGGTCTACAATGACAAGGAGCAGGTGGGGAAGGAAGAAACATAAAATGTACAGTTTGAAGAGGAAAAAGACACTGGCAAACTAAATGTTACAGTCAGGTTGGAGAGGTAGCTCAGTTGTTAAGTGTTTGTACTGCTCTTCCGGAGGACCCAGGTTTGATTCCCAGCACCCACACCAGGCTGCTTACAGCCACCTGTAACTCCAGTTCCAGGCTATCTGATGCCTCTAGCCTCCAAGGATACCCACACTCACATGCACATACGTGTGATTAAAAATCAAATAAATCGAGTTACAGCTAAGGCTAGGAGAGGCAGTAATTGTTAAGGAGGTGAGTGCCGTTAAGGAGAGGCCAAATCTGCATCAAAATAAAGGAGGGGCTGCATTCAGGGTAAGACCCCTACCCAGCTAAGCTTTTAAGGCGTGAAAGGAAAAGGCCGAAGGAATTTTCTGCTCCCCCAAAGCGGCCACCAAATAAAAGCTGCTGCTAACGTGGCTCAAGGAGGGCCAGAATCCATCCCAAGCCAAACTTGGCAGTGTTGCCCATGTGATGCCTGCTCTCGAGTCAGGAAGAATCTGTGAGTAAACGGGTTATGGACTCTTCCATGAGGAGGAAGACCCTAAAGGCAGGCCACATGAGGTAGGGCAGTCCCTGTGTGTTGGCTCTGAAGGCAAGAGACACTGGGAAGCCATTATGCCAAGCCATGAAAATGCAGCCTAAATTGTGTTGGAGAAATGAAGGTGTTGGAGATGCCGGACCTAAATTACGTTGGAGAAATGAAGGTGTTGGAGATGCCAGACCTGTGAGTTATCTACTGAGGAGACTTGAATGCAGAAAGAGGAACCAGCCCCAGAGAGAGATGCATTCTGCAGGCAACAAAGCTGGAGGGGCAGAGCCATCTAAGCCCTTTGACATCTGCTACGGAGCTACAAGATTAGGAGTTTGCCCTACACATTTCAGAGGTACAGTCCTTTTGGGCATAATGCACCCGCTGCAGGGGGGATATGCATCCCTTCTGGTTATCATCCTGTTGCCAACTCCATGATGATAGGGAGATGTCCTGGTCCTGGTACCTACCCATGGGGCATGCCCTGGTAGTATCTGGCCAAAGTAAAATGCACACGATGTTACTACAATGGCTGGAGATGACCCCACAGGCATCACCCTATCCAAAATACTGCATTCATGAGTTGGGCAGAGAGAGACAGAAGTGTAGAGCACTTGGCACCGGCTAGATGCTACATCTGGCCCTGATCTCCTATAGAAAGTCAAGTCCTCAGCCCCTCAATTGGGGATGCTAGGGAGGTGCTCTACCACTGAGCCACACCCCAGCCCCTCACTGGGGAATTCTAGGCAGGTGCTCTACCACTGAGCCATACCCCAGCCCCTTACTGGGGGATTCTAAGCAGGTGCTCTACCACTGAGCCACATCCCAGCCCCTTACTGGGGGATTCTAGGCAGGTGCTCTACCACTGAGCCACACCCCAGCCCCTCACTGAGGGATTCTAGGCAGGTGCTCTACCACTGAGCCACACCCCAGCCCCTCACTGGGGGATTCTAAGCAGGTGCTCTACCACTGAGCCACACTCCCAGTCCCTCACTGTGGGAATTTAGGCAGGGGCTCTACCACTGAGCACACCCTGACCTCTTTTTACCTTTTTATTTGGGGAAAAGGTCCCACGAAGTTGCCCAGGCTGGTTTTGAACTCACTCTATAATTCAGCAGGCCTTTTCTTTTCTTTTCTTTTCTTTCTTTCTTTCTTTCTTTCTTTCTTTCTTTCTTTCTTTCTTTCTTTCTTTTGTTTTTGTTTTTGTTTTTGTTTTTGTTTTTGTTTTTTTGAGACACGGTTTCTCTGCGTAGTTTTGGTGCCTGTCCTGGATCTCGCTCTGTAGACCAGGCTGGCCTCAAACTCACAGAGATCTGCCTGTCTCTGCCTTCCGAGTCCTGGGATTAAAAGCATGCGCCACGCTGCCTGGTGCCTTTACTTTTCAATCTTCCTTCCTCAGCCTCCAGAGTTCTTGGGGTGGCAAGTCTGTCTACACGACAGGCCCAAAAGCTCTGTCTACAGAAAACTGAAACAAATGATTTAGCGTCACCTCCAAGTCTGTTTCTGGAAACTTCTGAGCTGGCAATGATCAGGTGCAGGAGCTAGAACTCCATCAGATTCTTCAGAGGAGAAGGTGGAAACCAGGGGCAAGGAGGTGACATGGAGAGAGCCCTGGAGAGTGAGTGTCACACCCACTGTGACACCACCCTCCTTGCTTCCTGTGCCTGAGACAAAACACTGTTTCTTTTAGCCTCTGCTATTGTGGGCTTGTTTATGCAGCTGAAGCTAATCACAGGGCCACCAAATGACACTGGCGAGGTGCAGTATGACAGTGCAGTTTCTCCTCAAAAAACACCTTCCCTCCCTTGTCAGCATCCCCGTCACACCCCAGCTCCGCGGTGCACAGTGATCCGTCAAACCCCAGGATGCTCTGTCAGAGCATCTGGATGTGCCCCTGCCCACTGGCACACTCAGAGGCAGCTCTCAGGACCCACACACCCACTCCTCAGGGAACCTTCCTTCCAAGCTTGGGGATCAGATTTAAGGACTGGAACTCCAATAGCCAATGGCTTGATTCAGTTCTTACTTTTGTGTTTCCAACTCCACTGGCCTGAAGGGGAAAGTTATTCTTACTTCATCATTTTCAGAGAAGTCAACCAGACAGCAACGTGGTCAGCATCCAGTGGTGTCCTGAAGCCACGGTGGACTGTGCCAGGTCAGGCTTCCAGGCCTGCCTTTGGTTTGCTTCTGGCCCTTCCAGGACGCCTGTTCCACAGACAGAGTGAGGCAGGCAGATGGCTCTGCGACACCCACACAAAGCTGCTTTAACTGTTTCTACTTGAGATCCCTTTCCACCTGAGAAGAGTGTGTGTGTGTGTGTGTGTGTGTGTGTGTGTGTGTGTGTGTGTGTTCGCACGTGTGTGCATGTGCATGTGTATGTGTGCGGGCATGCAATGTCTGAATGTACATGCTCACACTTTGTGTGAGTGTGGTTGTGTAATGCCTGGTGCATGTGTAGAGGTCACCTTGTTTGAGACGAGGTATCTTTTTTGTTTTTTTCTGTCTCAGAAGTCCAGGCTAGCTGGTCCGAAAGCTTTTAGGGATTCTCCTCCCATAGGAATGCTGGGAAAACAGACATTTGTACTGAGTGTCCTGCTTTTGTGTAGGTTCTGGGGACTCAAACTCTGATCCACATGCTTGTACAAGAAGCATTTTATACGCGGATCCATCTCCCTAGACTTCACCTAAGGAGTTTTTACGTAACCCTATGTTGTAGGACACTGCTCCTGGGGAGCCACGAGCAAACATCTCTCCTCAGATAGAGAACTGATGACAGACCAAAGCAACAAGACCTCTAAAGTCCAACTTGGTGAAGCAGTGAATTTGTCGGGGTTACTTGCAGGAGTATGGACGAGAGGTTACTTACAGGATCGGGGACTGCCCAAAAGCAGCTGCATCACGGAAAAACCACCACAGCATGGGAGACAGCTGGAGCCCTGAAGTTCTCCGCATGCCTTGCAGACTTGCAGCCACTCAATGGGTGAATAGTCATCTCAATAGTCCTTACTGCTTAAAAACCTTGAGGAAGGCGGGGCCTTGTGCATCTGGTAAGTGTCAGGAGCTTCCTGAGACTTGTGAGTTGTTACTTCCTGAGTCTTAATGAGCGTCCCTCTAGGGCAGCAGTTCTCAACTTTCCTAATGCTGTGACACTTTAATACAGTCCCTCATGTTGTGGTGACTGCCCCCCCCCCATAAAGTTATTTTGTTGCTACTTCATGACTATAATTTGCTACTGTTATGAATCATAATGTCAGTGTCTGATATGTGATCTCCAAAGGGATCATGACCCACAGATTGAGAAACACTGCTCTAGGGTGGAATGTTTCAATTCAGAAAAAACAGATAGACAATACCTAAGATAGAAAGGCACATATGTATATAAAACAGGTACAAAAATCAAACATTTACTGATATAAAATGGTGAATAAATTGACTTTAAAATAATTCACATATATAATCTTACAATTTACTAATGACAAAACCAAATTTACATACCAGTGAGATGGATATGTCTGTTCGTTGAATCCAACCCAGTTAAAAAATAGACTGCTTATATTAATGCTTGCATGATGAGGAATGATGGTAGGAAAATATAGTCTTTGTTTTCTGTAATTAAATCATTATATTTCTGTAAGAGCAGAGAGCTGTAGATGTAACCAACTGCCTTATTAAATAAGAGACACAGAGCCAATGTAAAGATGAAAGCCAAAGAGGTCAGAGCTAAGAGTCTTACCCGCTTTCCGCCAGCTAGCCTCTCCCGCCAAGAGACCTCTCCGAAAAGGGACTACGTCCTGTGCGTTCGCCTTTAAATAAGAGTTCTCGTTCTTCCTTCTCATTGGTTGTAAACCCAACTACCTGACTGCCTCGTCACTGCCTCTCTGTATAGACCTCCAAGTTTTCTATGGTTGGTATTGAGATTAAGGGCGTGTGTCTCCAATGCTGGCTGTATCTTTGAACACACAGAGATCTACCTAGTTTTGCCTGCCGAGTGCTAGGATTAAAGGCGTGCACCACCACCGCCCTGGCTTTCGCTATGGCTTGCTGATAGCTCTGACCCCTAGGCAACTTTATTTATTAACATACAAATAAAATCACATTTCAGTACAAATAGAATACCACTATATTTCCCCCTTTCTAATTTAATAAAAAGAGAAAAAAAAGAAAGTTGTACCTAATATAAGAAAAACTATATACAAAAGTACAATAACTATATACAATATATACAAGTGATGAATACCTAAACAATGTCTAGTCCATTTGTATTTGACAAATTCAGAGAAAATAATTCCATTACTTATCCTATTTTGGTAAGTCTAAAATGTACCTAATTCCTTTCTATCCTAACTAATCTTCAACTATAATTAATTAATCTTTAAATATAACTAACTAATCTTCAACTCCCTCAGAGACCCAAGAAGGAAATAATATTACCTAACAAAAATAAAAACAGGAAGTCCATGCAAGCAGCTTCCAAAAAATTGTGAGTTGACAGAAACAGCCAGCCGCCTGGACAGTCACCTGAGGTTTCTCCGCAGTGTTGGGGCATCATCTTCAGCCTATAGGCTTAGCGTATCTGACAGACTCATTTGTGAAGTAGGACGTACACAAGGTCAACAGTTCAACCTCACCTTGGGTGAGAGCAGTCCATGTACCAGAAATACCTGAATTCCACTAGTGTCATGTCCTGATTCAGGATTTTAAATTCTGGAAATTGTTGATGGTTTTTTTTTAATTCAGCTGTCCATTCTTCTTGACCGTGTATGTGTGGCTTCATCTCAGCATCCCGTTCTTCTCCACATCCCTCTATTCAATGCCAGTCTTTTCCGGATTGCAAAGGCCACTTCAGGGATGGTGCCATATTGTCCTGGCCTCGGAAGATGCCTTTTGATAAAGCCATAACCACATTTGTTTTGGCAAGAATCAGTAGTCCTTTGTTTCATGTTCTGTCTGTCCATTTTGTCCTGTTGTCAGCAGTAGATTCGAGGATACTTTGTTGTCCAGTGGCTAACATTTGCCACAATGAAAGTTAACTCCATATGTAGTTTTTTCAATGCCCATATTCTCTCTGAAGTAGATTGGTACTGCCAGGAGCCGACATGTCTCATAGTCATAACAAAAAAGAAAAATTTTCTAAGTTATTAAAACATTTTAAATGCCATATTCTGTAGGTCTCTGAAGGGTTTGAAGATGATCTGTCTATCTAAAATATCTCTGCTCAATCTAGAAAACATACTTAATATGACTACAAGTTCTATTGTAATGTCTAACTACTAACTTTCATTTCTTTATATCCTAATAGTTGGTAATAATAACATTCAAGAATCAGCAATTTGCATTATTTTGTTAAATGAA